>JAPZDV010000006.1:5130891-5156142 GCA_029814665.1 Acanthurus lineatus | reverse complement strand
CAAGATATTTATTGCGTTTCTTATACTCTAGGAACAATTGGAGAGTACAATAATAATTCCTTGGCCATCATGTGGTATTTAAGACTGGACGTGCTCCGGTGGTAACTTAGTTCACATTTTCAATAAATACAAATTACTTTTGTTTTGACCAGAGAACCATCAGGCAAAACTTTAAAAAATTGAAATGTTTCCTGCTGTCATCTCTTAAAAACTGAAAAATATCTAAAATTCTGAGTGTGAGTGTGTAAGGGTACTGACCTCTAGAAATGCGGTCTCCTATACAGAGATGGAGGGTGAAGTAAGTGTCCAGCAATGGGGAGCCATTCTTGTTGACAATGTTTCTGGCTGCAATGCTCCGGAGATGACGCAATCGTCTCTGTTTGGCAGAAAGAGATGGAGAGAGAGTGAGAATACATTGAGAACAAATAACACACTTGAGAGAACTCAGCTTCATCCTGATTATGCAATGGTGTTTGACAAAAACTACCTATGCTGGCTGAAGACACTGAATCCTAACTATGACAAAATGAAAAGAGATTAATACAGAGATCGGTGAAATATCATGTCTAATCTAAAAGGCCAAAAATAGCAGTTTCTCATATGTAGAGGGATCACCAGCTGTGACATTCCTCTAGTTGCCACTTGTTCAAATTATTATAGTCACAATCATAGGCATAAAAGGTATAATCATGTAGTCAGTCAATGTGTCAGGCATGGTCAGTCATGACAATTGCATGAGAAATGTATCAATATTTTTAGCTCAGAAAGGATCCGTCACAGATATATACAAATTACAACAAGCTGAAATGTCTTTATTAATAAGCATGGGACTTCTCACACAAAACAAAAGTAAGCATACCAGTTCATCTTGAAGCCAGCATACCAGAGATGCACAGTTAAGACAAACAGAGATATGATTCATTGGTGAACTCCTGACCAACCTACAAACACTTAACATCTGCACATTTAAAATTTAAATTCAAAGACCTTCCTCCAAGAACTCTTTTCGCAGAAACTGGTGCCTACTTGAATTAAATCTATTAGGAATGTGAGCATGTGTGTTTGTGTGTGAGAGTGTGTGTGCGCATGTGTGGGGACACACAAGCAGCACAGATATGTCATTTGGCAAGTTCCCTCCTCAGGCAAACACGTCACCACAGCCAACCCGTCTCTTGACCAGCAGGCCTGGCCTCTATCCTGCAGTCATACTGAGACTAAATCTAAGTCATGGGATTCCCTAATAGACTAAGAGCCTCAGACATAAAAAGACTGATTGTTCTGAAAGGGACTTACAGCCCCCTCCCTTAGAAATGTAAGTACACACTTCTGAACAGGGAAATACAGACCACAGGCAGAGAAAAGTGGTTTAATACTCTTGTATAGTAAGACACTGTTAAGCTGAAACCAGCTCTCCAAAATAAAAGAACACTATTATTAGAACCCTTCTTGTAGACTTGAAGCACAAAGAAAGATAAAAGTCAGGAATATTATTACTTGACCACATGACCTAACATGATCAAAAAAGTCTGAGGGTGGTATGTGACCAAGTTAAAAGTGTGACAAAGTCATTAGCTGGTCACAAGTCTTCTGCTGAACCTCTTAAACTTCTCTAACACATAGACATCCTAGTTTCTTAAAAATTGGACGGAAAAATTGGATCAAAGCTCTTGCTTAAAACAGTTAGTGAAGCACAGCTGTATTTTTACAGATAGGAGATCCCCTTGATGTTTAACTACATCTTGATACAAATTTCATTTACACCAAAATAACTAAAATTGATTGAGTTCAAATCCTACCATCATGAAGTCAAAAATGTTTACTTTTTGTTGAAACTGTTACAGCCAGGTGTTGATTCAATTTCACAGTGTGTAGTCTGCAGTCTGTAGATTATGTTGCTGCAAGTAGGCATATCTAATATATAGTCTACCATCATTTTATGATGTATATATATATTTTTATCTGGCTGTGCCAAAATAACTGGCTACTTAGTTTATAATTTTGCACCATGCATAGTCTTGACTTATGCACATAGTAAAGCCTTCCAACACCTAATCTCAAAGAGGAGTATTTTGGTTGGGGAAAATATAGTGTAAAAACTACATAAATACTATATCTCTGATAAATTAACACCACAGCAAAGCAGAGCTTGGTGATATACAAATGGGATTTTGGTATGTAACATGCACTGATATTCTATTGTTTACATAAAAAATTGGATTTGGGTGTGACTTGGGTTACCTGTCCTGCACTTTGAAAGCATCATTTATCCTAAAATACTGTCAAATAACAGTATAATTAAAAAAAATTGAAACATACATCTAGAAGTATTAGTCAACATTGTTGAAGAAGCTGGTATGGTCCATAGTTACATTTCCAATTTATAATGCAAGTATTAGATTTTCTTCATTTTGTTGCAACATGAGTTTGTTGATTTGTTTTCTTTGCAGTGCTGCAGTTTTAAAGGTTTTGTTGTTAAGTTGTAATTTGCTTTAATGAACAATCAGTTTTCATACTAGATATATACCTAATTTAAGAGGACCTCTGCAAATACTCCCACACTTCTCTGAGTGTAGCTTAGCTAAGATGTGCCAGTTTTTCTGCAGAACATTGTTGCTGAGACTATGTTTGATTATAGAGCTAGAAAAGGTCAATGTTGTTCCTGCATTAAGGATGGGGAGTGGTTTTTATTTGGTTTTTTATCATTTCTTGCAAACTGTGTTTTTAATGCTGTGTCACTTACCTGAATTAGGATTTAGGTGCACTGTATTGACATACTTTGTGGTTATTGTAATTTGTATGGAGGTTTATGTCTTTATCTATCCACTTTGTGTGTCAGAAGGCCATATCAGCCACAATATTGAAAGCACTGACTGATGACGTGAATTAAAGGGGGCCTGTGGTGTCTGGTGGTGTCAGGGCATTGGCAGCAGATTTTTTGAGTCCTCTGGGTTGATATGTATGGACACCATGGATCAGACTTGTTTAGGTGCATTCCTCATCCTCATTGGGATCTGAGGAAATTGGTGGCCTGGCAAGAGCTCAGTTTGGTAAGTCAGCTGGTGCTGCTCAGTTCTTTTCTGTTAACTAGCTAAGATCTGTTACTGTGACCTTTTGATTGCTCAAAAATAACTGTTCTGTTACTCTTTTCTGTTTTTTTTTTTGTTTTTGTTTTTTTTAATAAAAAAGACACCTGTGTCCCACCAGCTTGGTCTATGACAAATCAGTAATGCGAGCACACAAGTCACAGCCTTGTACCCTGATGATTTCCATGAGGTCACAGATTATTAGTGTAGGAGCAGAGGTTTAGAAAAAAATGTTGAGGAGTGTTTCAAGCGGTAGTTCAACTAAATTACAAAAATGACATGTTTTAACTTCTCCATAGTATTACTGTCTTAGTTTTGCCTTATCTACTGATGTTTTGAGATCTTTGTCTTTGCAATGTCCACTTCCAAAACCAACATAAGGCCATTTAATATGAGGAAATGATTTAAGGTTAATGTGATTTTGCAGCAGATGAAACTTTTGCATGCAAGTATTGATTGTTCTAAGGAACACAAAGGCCCTTTCATCTGCATCATGGGGGGGTTCAAAGGCAGATGTTTTTAAACCTTGAAACCTTGAAAACTGAAACTATGTACAGGGCCAGACACTGTTACTTATTGTCATTTAGGTTAAATGATCCTCCAAAGACTTAGTGGAGTTATAATAATAATAGAAACTACAAGACTGTTTCCTCAGTCGATGCTGATCCAGTCTATTTACTGATTTGTTGACACAGATTGAAAAGACACCCACACTAAAACAATTATTAACTTAAATAGCAAGGGACAAGGGTTAAAGGGTTACATTTAATTTAACTCTTTCACCCACAAATTAAATTGAAAGCTTAATATAAAGTATCATGCCTTCATTAATATGCACATCACTTAGTATGTCCTACTCTAACTAGTTGGACATAGTAGTAGTATGACAGAAAGCATGACCTAGTTGTAGGTCATGCTTGGAAAAAATAGTTTAACCTCATGAAACTGAGATTAGTTGTGCTCACGTTTTCTCATCTTACTAAAGTAAACTCATTTCCACACTTCTGCTGTGACTGTAGAGGAACACATTGTAAGGGTGCTCTAGTGTAGACACTGACTGCTGATGTGGACTGAGTTGGTTTGATGTTTACTTGTATTCAAACAAGTCCAAGAGGAAGCCTCTGCTGTATATGTAATTGATTTACGACATTTTGTGTGTAGATTAGATGTTTGCTATAAAAGCTACATAATATTATTGCGATTCTCAAATGAATGAAAATGTCCATTAACGTAGAAAGGCTATGATTTCCAATCATTAGTATCTAGCCACTGTGAGAATTTAATGGACCAAAATAGCAGTCTGAAATCTTTAGTCCTGATAAATTAATTGTCAACTGCTAACTTATTACATATTGTGTCCAAAAGAATGAATGAATGGACGAATGGCGGATGACTTTTCATGCTTCCAAAAAAACCCTGGCTTAACTTAGTATTAAGAAAATTAACCCAATATCTTTATATTCTTCAAATCACAGATAAATAGTTGTATAAGACAATATAACAGCACAGTAATGCCATATGTTTTGCTTCACTCATGAGCTGTCACCTGCGTACAGTCCAAACGTTAAGTTATCATTAGCAGAAGCATAGTAGCTTCGTACGCAATTAAATATTTGATTTAATATATGTACACTGGACAGAGGACAATAGGTTGAAAAGCTGGGCTCAAAAATATATACACCGGCCTAACTGGTTTTTGTGTGTCTGGGTGTCAGTTCATTTCCATTATTTTCCTGTAAGCTAGCTAACAGCAAGCTAACAGCTGCTAGCGCCTGACAGGCCTGCCATGTTTCTCCAGGCAGCAGTTGTAACTGACGTTGTGAACTAGAACATAACACGTTGAGGGCGACCCTCTGCAAGTTTTCTGGAGTTCATCTGAATGCAGTCCGTGTTAACTAGAGATCAGAGGCTTTGCATTTACCTGCTGTGATGTGAGCTCTACATGTAAGGCTCGAGAGGATGAAGCTCCAGAGTTGGTGACAGAGGCAGCGGGGATGGCGAGAACCCGACCGGTGATGGAGTTCATCCTCCTGTCGGCATCTAGCGGGTCCCCCTCATTCAATAAAACATCCCATCCACGACATCCAGGACACGCTGTCGAAAGTTTACGAAGCTCCTGGCGGCCACCAGAGACGTGCAGACACGGTTGTTCTTGCGAGTAACGTGCTACAACAGCTGTCAGCTAACCAACAGGACGTAAACAAAGTACTGGCTATTTTGCTACTCTTGCGTTCGGAAATCCGTCTCCGGTTGGGAGGCGCGAAACCTAGACTGCTGATTGGTCAAAGATAACGTATGTCATGTGAAGGTGGTCCCTAATATTGAAAAGTTGTGTTTCTATTGGTTGCATTGTCTGTTTATCTTCCAGGTTGGGGCGGGCGTAAGTGGAAATCTGTCAGAGCTGCAAAATATGAGGAAGTTGCATAGCACGGCGTGACATGCAGGTGACAGTTCAGCGGTGACACCCAGGCCACTTCTCACTTGCTAAATCGTTTGGGCTAGTGCAAAAAGTGATGAAAACAATTTAAATTTGTACTGTGCAGGCTATCCCAGGAGAGGGTCTTATAGCCAATTCGGTGGTCTTTCCAGGCCGAATTCTGTTTGGAATGATTAGACTAGACCGCAGTAACGTTAAATTATTTATTTTTTAGAGGAAAAAGAGGTTCCAGGATCACAAGAATAGGACGAGTAATAAGACTCTTTAAAGAGCAATACCACAGTGTGAAAACGACTCCATAACTAGTAAGTCCTGCATTCAACATTATTAGCTACTTAAGTAAAAGCACAGAGGAATTTTCGAGCAAATTGCATGCAAAGTGCTCTTAATGCACGTAACTCAATTCAGTGTTAGTTTATCATATGCATAAGGCTGTATAATATCATTGGATTATTATAAATGCATTAACCTATGTCAAGCATTTTGATGTAGTAGTCACTGTTAGAGTTGCAATAGACTAAATAGGTTTACAATTTACTATTGAAGCTACAGTGAAATCAACTGGTCATATGACTTGTATGGAAGCGCAAAATTACTCAAGTACAAATTTCATAAAAATGTTTAGTACTCGAGAAAATGCAGTTTACCTTTCACCACTACTGCATCCCAAACTTCTCTGCATCAGAGCAGTGATATGTTGACCCTACTATAGTACTTATTTTTTCTTAACCTTGATTACCTCGAATACAGACTATAAAGCAACCACCAGAGGGCAGCACAAGTCCTATTCAAGGAGTTTGATTTACAGGGTCACTAGACTTTACAAGAGTATTGATTGTCTTTGCTTTCAGGAATATTCTGTCAGGTGTACTAATAACAAGGCCAAAACGTTTTGTCAGAAAAATTTGTTTGTGTATTAAAAAGGCTTCAAAAACTTTTAATACTGTGATCGAGCCGCCAAAATATTTTTAACTAAACTTTTTCCTACCAACACTGACCATTTTCCAGATCTTTCAGTATTTACATTTTCTATAACTTAATACACCTTTAAGTGTAACTATTGTTGTTTCTGTGTCCACAAAATGATTTTATTTTATGGCTATAGTTACAAGTTTCAAATTACTTTGCAGATGAATCATTAAACATTATTAATTTATAAAATATAGTACATTTTTACACATTAAACTACCTATTACTTCATTTATAAAGCAATTAAAATTGTCTAAAAGCATTAATTATTTAACAATTATAACACTACTAAAAGGAGCCATTATATGTGACGAGCACTTTTATTACTTAAGTACATTTTATGTAACATTTTTCAATGCTAGATTTTCACTTTAAACAGAGTGTTTATTGCACTATGGTAAAGAATCAGGGCACAGTTTCTCTGTTGTATTAGTCAAACATTAGCTACCTGCTGGTGAGCCAGTCAGTAAACATTTTCAGCAAAAAATCAGAATGAATTCTTTTGGAATATTTCCTTTGATTGAATGACGCAGTTAGAAAATAGTATGCTTTGGGTTTGTATATTTCACTCTGTAAATATCCTATGCCGTAGCTTCAATACAAAATAGTGTATTTGTTGTTGTCAGACACTACGGTATAACATTACTTTCAACATCCTTATGGCTAATGAGGGGGATATCTCTATGGTTAAGACCTAATCTTGACAGTGAAGTAGCCATTGTTGAATAAGCTTAAACATGTTTGTCCTACATTGGCCTCAAAGTAATCATGATAAAACAATGGACGTCTTGTGAAGTAAATGTGAGAAGAAGATGTAACATTAGAAAGATCCTTGAGTGGAGGGGAAATGTGTCAAAAAACAAGAGGCAAAAACACACATCTCCTTGTGAAAACATACAAAAGTTTAATTTAAATATTGGCAGACAGATTATGTCATTCGTCAGGTCTTGTCTTTTAATCCTGGCAAATGTATTGCACGTAGCTTCCACAGCTGTTTCTGAGAAGTCACAATGGTGAAACCAGAGGCAATTGCTTATCAAATGAATATATTATAAATTAACACCCATCGACATGACACAAGCTTACTTATTTTCGATAAATTTTATACTTACATAGTCATTTTTTACAAAAGTACTAGTGGCACCCTCAAACATAACGTAATACCAGTAGTAAGGTCGGTGTTATCCCTTCCTTCTCGATGATCACCCATTGCATTGTTAAAGACAGATTCACTGTGTACTGGAATCATCAGATATCAAGATTTTCACCCACATTACAATCTTTTTCAACTGCAAAGCCTTCCAAAATGCTTGATTTAACAAGACATCACTGTAGTTTTTGTTGTATACACAAAAACACACTCATCCAGACCAAGACACTAATGGGACAAGAAAGGAAAAATTAAACCAAGCAGAGCTATGACTGTCTTGGAAAATTCTCATATCAAAAGGCATCTTTCTTGAGACAAAATCCTAAGAAGGTAATTAGAACTACAAAAAGTGCATCAGATATATTCATTGAAGGATAGGCACTAAAATAGGCTTTTTCCTCCCTACAGAATACAATTAATACTTTATGGCATTTAACGATCACAGGCACCCATGTATTGTGCATTCACAATATAAATCCACCCTGTATTATTCCTTCACTTTTGACTTTCATCCAGTGGAAACACATGCACATGTGGGGACAACATAGGTCTTTGGCTCAATTAATCTTTGGGCTTATTATCCCAATAATAAAGTGGTACCTTCCATTTGCATTGTATGTGCATTTATGTATAGTTGAATCTTAAAAAGCTTAGATAGAATTATATGGATGCATGAGTGAGAGAAAACATTGGCACTTTGTTGAAGTCTTGCATGTTACCTTCTAGCTCCATCTAGTGGAACTTACTCCCCTCTGCACCTAAGGGCAGTCCAAACTTGAAGAGAAATGTAAATAGAAACAGCACAGGCATGCAAACAAGACAGTTTAACATGATTTACAGCAGGGAGAGGTGACTATTCTCAAACCTGCCTTTCCTGAGAAGCTCTTATGCTTATGAGTGAATGTATGTGTCTGTGTAACTATATGAGTGTGTAACGGCGCAGAGAGCAAAGGTTTCTTTAGCAAATGTGCTCATGTGCAGAGTTCGCAGTTCAGAGATAATCCAAACAGGGCACCAAGATTGGACAGGGATGGGGTGGGGAAGGGGGCGGCAGGGTCTGTAGATGCTGCCACAGTTCAGAGCTTTGACAGGGCCCCTTTATCCTCTCACTGGATGCACAGGATGTCACTCTCTTTCAAGCCAAACCGGGTCTTGTACTTGTCAAAAAGGCACTGGAGGGACTTGATGTACATTGCATGGTACAGATCGATCATCTCCTCAGTGGGATTTTCAATTTTTGGCACAGTGATTGGCTCCCCAACTGTAACAGAACAGGAAAAAGTTAAAACAGTTAGCTAGAACCTTTAGAGTTATCAATAAGTCATCTCTTGAAGTCAGAACAAGACAAATACAGACTTTGATTAGTAAATCTGAAAAACATTTTGTTGGTCGTTGACAAACTGTTATTAAAACAGTTTAGTGGGGGATTGTTGACAGATTTAAACACGACCCTAATCTATACCTCTGAGAATCACATCAACCAAACCTTAGCAGAAAGACTTGCCTATGGTGGTGATAGGGTTGCCATAAGGCACGATTCCCCAGGAGTTGCCATAAAAGAGGCCACATCCATGGAAGAGGCACGGGGCAAAGCCCAAGAGCTTCTGTAACCTCTTTTGGAGAGCTCTCCAGTAAGTCCCCTCCTTGAAGATCACCTGCTTGTAGGCATCATTCTCTCCAAAGGAATACACTGGAACCAGGTCAGACCTGTAGGACAACAGTGGAGAAAAATCACAAACTGTCCCCTAAATGGTCAGTTGATTCAAAGTTGGTTTTATTTTCAAAGAAAGCAGTGGATGTGATTTCTAAAATAAACCCTCAGGTGACAAATAAGAAAAAAAGATTAATATATTATATAAATAAAATAAATTGGGATAAATTCTTCATTTCATTGCTGCTAAATATCATTATCAATTGTAATATTACTGTTTTATTTTAGCATTCCGAGATTGTTGACCTTGTAGATCCAGTTTTATACAACTTTCCATCTGACGTGGATTTATAGCAGTCAGGAAATACAGTACGCTGTAAATGTATATCTACTTTCAATAAAGGGCAAGCAAATAGGGGCTTTTTTGATAAATCTGTGATTTTAAACATAAAAATCGCTTTTTCTGCTCAATTTTCCTTATGAAACACTTCGAGTGCCAGTTGTTATTCCATTGATTTTAAACGCAACCTTTTTTAAAAAAAAGAATGTAATCCAAGCTGTACATGTTCTAGAAAGAAGTCAAAGTGACCTCAATTCACAGTCCAAGCTTAAGTCAACTGGAATGTTAACCTAGTTGTTATGAATGAGGTTTTAAATAACTGCATGTCTTTTCTAGCAAATCACTAAGCTTCTTTAGTCAAGGTGCACCTTGAGATTTACAGCTGTGTTTGAGAGGGATGTGGGCTTGTTCGGGTTAGCAAAATAAACCAGGTGCAATTTGGCTTCAGTTTTTGCAGCCCAATGCCAGCTTAAACAGTCTGACCTTTCCAAAAAGGCTGCTGCTGGCCAAAGAGCTCAGAATTTTCTTAGGAACAACACTAAACTTTCAGAAAATATTTGGTAATGCTGTCTGTGATGTAAGTTCAACCTTTCTGTGAGTAATAATCTAGGGTTTATCCAGCCCAATGAGTCACCACAGGCCTGAAAATGACATTTTCACGTTCAAAGCAGATTTGGTCGAGGCTGTACCTGCACGTGTCCATGTGTCTAGATGTTGTGCAGCCAGCTCACCCTTTCTGTAGAGCCAGCCGAACAAATCCTTTACGGTTCTTCAGGGTAACAGAATTCATGCCTGGAGCACACTGCAGAGACTCGGCTGCCCCTCCGACAACGATGACCACAGCATTTCCTGTCCCATTATGTGACAGCAGGTAGTCAATGGAGTTCTTGTTCACTGGACAAATACCTGAGAGGGAAAGGGAGGTGAAAAGGTGATTAGAGCTGCAGTAAAAGAGCCAAGCACAAGAGGGGAAATGCGATGGCATGTTAAGTGTGTTGCAAACATTGCCTCTATACAGTGTTACATGGTAACTGGTGTTTTTAGAGATTTATGAATAATAATTTGATGTCTTCCTTCAACACCTGGTTAATGTTATTACTGCATTGCCCAATAAATCCCACAAGTATAACATTTATGCAGAATTAAACTAACACATTGGACCACAGTCAAAATGTGATCAACTGCAGCTGAAAATAAAGCCATTGTTTAAAAAAAAAGAGTTTGCACAAAAGACTACTGAACAACAGAAAAGGGCCTTTTTTCCAACCAAAGTATACAATAACCTCCAGTAACCTTAGTACATATGTACTGTGTCTGTAAAACCTGAACAGCAAACAGCCTTGCAGAACAGAACAGCACTATCAATCAATGCAATCAGCAGATCCAAGCAAACAGGAGCTACATGTATCCCAGCTGTGCAATAGGACAAAGGTCAACTCTTCATCAGATATAGTTATCATCTGTATCAGACATTACAAGACTCAATGTTTTCTCAAAGGATCTCACCTCCAGACATCAGGTAGTCTCGAAGGACGGGCATGCGGAAGTTTCCTGCCAAGGTTGCCAGGGAGGGCTTGATGCCTGGAAATTTCTTGGTGAAGCCTGTGGCCTCTGTCCCAAAGTTGCAGAAAGCACCAAAACAGAAGATGCCATGTGGATGGTAGCCAAATATGTAGTTCCGGCTGGGCAGCAGGTTGTGAGTTTTAATTAGCTGGAGGACAATAACACAAAGAGGACCAGTGTGAGGCTCATTTCCATATGAGGGGCACATTGCTAGAGCAGGAACATCCAATAAGAGAAATGGCATGGGCATGACCAATGAGGACTTAAAAGGCTGGAGGACAGAAGCTGTGTACCACTTTCATACTAAAAACTTACTATACACAGGATAAACAACCGTATATTCTGATCCCATGCTTGGTGTGTGACTGATTTTTGCTGCATCCTTGTTTTTTGGTTAGTTTTTTCCTATAAAACTCTTTGTAACAGTGTTATTTTTAGATATGCTATAAGAATAATATTTGTTATTAATATCATTTCATTGTGCCACTTACAAAAGATGTTGCTGCAGGTTGTAGGCTGCCTCTATTTTCTGACCGAACAATATGCTTATTAATATCTTAACTGTTTGGTTCAAGTGTGTAAATGTTAGAAAAATGCCTATCAATTTTTTCTGCACCCCAAGATGATATCTTTGATTACCTTGCATTGACCAACAGTCCATAACCCAAACATTCTCCATTTAAAATGATACACCGCCCAGTGAACCTCACAGCTAAATCTTTTTCTAAAGAATTGACGGGTGTGTTTTAAGATATACAGTGGAAAAGACTTAAACATCCTCTGCATCACATCCCATACATGTAATAGTGTTTATGTTCTTTATGACAGTATTGATCCACACATGCATGCTGCAGTCTCCTTTCCCTTTATATGAATGTGTCATGTACTCAAGCTGGCATAGATTTAGCATTTAGTTTAAATTGGGACACAGTTTATGTTCAAGCAAAAGTAGGACATTCTTATCAGCTGAGACCTGGCAGGACTCTTTTGTATGCTCTAATAAATTAAGTCATAAAGTTATGATCTAGAGTCCCAGTCGTGCACCTTGTTCAGCTCTCTGCAATAAAGTTCAACTATAAACATTCGGCATTATTTTAACATCTTAGCCTTATGTTGGAGTTTTAAAACTACAGAATTTTAGTGTAAGTATAGCTGTGCTCTGCTTTGCACTCTAGACTTAGATCCATCACAATGTGTACACAAAGCTCCCTTAGTGGCTGGTCAAACACGACAGTTGCATAACCACATTAGCAAAAGAGATCACATTCAAGATCCCCATAGCACCAAAGAACTCCACCTGGCAGCCCTGGCAGATGGATCGGGGTTAGAGTGAGTCCAAGGGAGGTGTACTCATCATTTAGCACCTTGTTTAGATAGAGAGACAATAAATAGGCTGGACAAGATTTAAAAAAAAAAAAGTAATATTACAGAGGAGTCTTTGTTTGCAGTGTTGAGGCAGTATTTCACAGAGGTTCATGTAACTGTTTTCATAACAGTATCACTTCCGACTCCTTAATCTTTACTTTGATTTTACATGTGGTTAGACTTTGACCGCTTAGCTTCCAACTCATATTAATAATGGTCATATGTTCATGACAGATTGAGAACACTCAGCCTACAGTTGATTGATGCCTCTGCAGTTATGTTCCAGTTATGCTGAGCTAGGGGCCAGTTAAAGTACCACTTAACTCACCCTTTACTCACTTATTTGACCCTGTTACAAGAGATGAACTTTCAGCTACAGATTCAACCTTTTAGTGGCTAATACCTGCCTACAAATAACACCGACAGAAAACTAAGTTTGCATAACAGCCAAAAACCACATTGTCATACAGAAATATTGTTAACAAATATGTTGTTTTCTTAAAACAAGAGAAATTTGAGAGTCAGCTGGTGTTTCTGTCTGGAGAACAAAAGAATGATCCCATCAACCAGCTGAGACAAACAAAAAGCCATATAGTACACACAGTACAGATCAATGTGATGAACAAAGTTCAGCTGCAAAGAGTAGGACTTCAAATGCCCCCCCGCCCCAGGAGTTAGACACCAGCCCTCTTTTCTTACATCTCTCTGTATAATAGATAAGCTAATCAACACCTGGGCAGACCACCACTGCTTACACTGAAGGGATTTTATGCACTGAAACATTGTTATTGTTAACATCTTCTCGGGCATCGCAAGTAACATGAAGTGAAGAAATGATGGAATCAAACTGGCTGTTTGAAAGTATGTGTTTTGATGACAAGCAGAAGTGACTCCAGCAGTAGAGGAGAAAACACATTACTTTTGGCAAACATTCAATCCTGTTTGGTTAACTTGGATCAACTTTGCTCAACGTGACAGTGGAGAGAAGTATAAAGGATATTATCTTTTCTTTTCTTTTTTACTAGGGCTGAAACTAACAGCTATTCATCAGTTGATGATTTTATTCATAAGATGCCACCAAAATGTTGAGCAAAAAATTATGTAATCAGAGAAGCTGGAACCAGGGAATGTTTGGTGTCTTGCAATGAATGGCAATGAAATCATTATCAAAAGACTTGCAGTAATCAACTGATTGATTACTCATTTAGTCATTGCAGCTCTTATCTGTGCAAAAGTGATGACTCTGTTTAAACCTTTGACTGATGATGGACTCGCGCAAAGTATCTTAGAGGACACATATCCTCCCTTTAAACACACCCAAACCTCGACTTTTGACTTCTTCACTTACAGCTTTATCATGCCCTGCTGCTATTAAGTGCCTCCCACTTCCTGATGTGTGTGTGTGTGTGTGTGTGTGTGTGTGTGTGTGTGTGTTAGTTACAGTGCCTTCTCCTACACCCACAGCCGGGGTTTTGCTCTCATCTGGTATACCTGGTACCTGACAGACAAACAAGCTTAGTGCTGCTCCTTAGCCTATCAGGAGGGACAAAGTCTAAAACTCCAGCGTCAAACCCTCATCTTAATCAACATGGGACAAGGAACAGCTAGGAGACATGCTGATATTCAGTCCATCATGATAAGATTATCTATTATGTCACACCTATGCATGACTGGAAATCAATTAACTTGCTAAATAACACAATAACAACTATCCTAATGAAGATTTGTAAGAAAAAAGGTGTATGTTCTGAGTCATAGTCACAAAAAATGCACATCTTCTTGTAATCTAAACATCTTCATTACTTCAAATGGTACACCAAAAAAGTAACAAACGTTACATACCCTGATTGGGAAGTAGTCTCGAAAATATGTCCACACTGTCCAGTTTCTCACCCAAGAGGATCTTCTGCCACCTGAAGGAAACATTATGCTTTAGAAATTATTTTATAATATCTAAATAAGAGCCTCAGGGAACTACTATTTTCATTAGCAAATTAAACTTTATTTTTCAAAGATGTCAGATGCCCGTCCACAAGGTGACCTCTTCAAATTGCTTGTTTTATTATGACGCTGCAACAAAAGTTTTCTGAAGTTTAAAAAAAACACTGATCCTCACATTTGAGAAGCTGCAACCAAGAGTTAAAAGTACATCTTTTATCATTTTAAATTCCTGTTGATCAACTAGTTGCTTCAGCACTATTTAAAACCCCTGTTAGCCCTAAAATTCCATGTTAATACATCAAGACAAATTTCAGACACATGGATCCTGTAGTCTCGCATAACCCGGTGCTCTGAGCAAATCCTGTCTGCAACATGCTAACACACTCACAATGACAACGCTAACACGCTGAAATTGAACAGACAGATGTTCAGGTGTATTTTTTTGCTTTGAAAACAACAAATATTTGTATTGTAAATTTGGACTGCAATGTCTTGCCTCGTTTCGGGGTGTTCCAGTCAATGATGAGCCATGCGGTGTAAATGGCAGCAATAAGCCAGCAGTCTGTGCAGAACATGTAGACCAGCAGCACAGTGCAGATAGCACCTGGAGAGAGAGGGGGGCAGTGCGTTTTAGTATTTGAATAGAAATGACTGTCATCCCAATATGAAGACAAATCAAGACATAAAAATATGAAATATTTTGTTCAAGGAGTGAGAAACAAGTGTGTGTGCAGCTCAGAGATTTGACCTCCTTGTTATGAGCGTAATGAGACTATAAGCTACTCAACACGGTCACTCTGCTATCTTGAAGCTTCAGTGAAATAAACAGTGATGCCAATACAAAAATACGCAAACTCACCCAACGCTAAGAAGGAGAAGACCCACTGCAGCACAGAGATGACCTGCAGATGTTTTTCCATCTTGGATCTGCAGGGCCAGAATGCTGAGGGCAGGTCCTGCAGGGCAGAGAGGATACTTGAGCCGGTGCCTGCAGATAAAAGATGAGACAAAGGAACAAAAAGAGGAGAGTTTTATCAAAACTGTCAAATATCCATGTTGGTGGATTATTGAAGGTGCAATTGCATAAGGAGATGAGAAAGAGAGGCTTTTAGGGACAAATCAATTTAAAAAGGTGCAATTAGCATACTCCTAACTGTTAGATTTTCTTTGTCTTTGCTTGAGCAAAAAACTATTCAAAGGTGAAAATCAAACAAAACAAAAACAGATTAATGAGTTATTTACACTTATAAACAATGTGACTAAGCAGACCTACGTCAAACACATATCAATCAAGCTACAGCTGAAGGAAGCAATGCTACTCACCAGCCACTAAAAGTGAAGCTACGAAGCTACATGTGAGGAGGTCATGTGTGAACACAAAGCCAGTAATGAACACATTAAGAACGACTAAATGTAGTCAAGCTCACACCACTGAGAGCCAGTAAGGACAATCTCTCCTACAGGAAAACACTCTTGTCTAATCCCATAGGTGCACACTTAAAATAACCCAGCACCAGGCTGCTGCTGGTGGGATTACCTGTGAACTATGATGCTATGACTTCTTAGAGGCTGTCACTGCTTGAAACAGGGCCAGTGACTGCTGGAGACAGGACAGAGAGTTGGCCAGGATATAGCGGGTGGTGATGGCTAATTCTACACACTTACTGTGAGCCAGATCAAACTGGTCATCTGACACAGAGACAGGTACGCAAACACAATCACACCCTTTCTGCCACCAGGTGGACAAAAACCATCCTGTTTCTGAGTGGTATGTGTACAGTGCTGGATGACCTCAATGTTCAGCCTACAGAAATGTCCTCCAAAAGGCAAACAAGTTCTTCCACAGGCTCAATGTAACTGCCTTGCTGAGTCTGTAACTGGACTGCTGGACTCACCTCAGGCTGGAGAGTCCACTTAAAAGATAAGTGACTGACAACCAATTCAGTGTATATACAGACATGAAAGTATTGTTTTAAGAGAGACTTAAAATATGTGGACCTCTATAATACTATACTTTAAACAGCCACTGATATTGGCAGCTTCCTGAGCTGTCACCATCACTGACTTATTGACACTGCTTGAACAATCTGACCCCAACCAGTAACTAATTTCTGCATACTTTCTGTACCAGGATAGGCTCTATACTTAAAACTTTTCTTACTGTCACAGAAAAAAATATTCCAAATTCAGATATGGGACAATCTCAAAAATTTTTATGTAGCTTAAATAAAGCAATCATAAAACAATAAAACTGTAATCATTTTCATTTTTGTTGTCACCACATAACCTTTATCTCCTGTCTGTCTGTCCTGGGAGAGGGATCTCTCTTCTGTTGCTCTCCCTCAGGTTTCTTCATCAAGGGTTTTAGGGGAGTTTCTCCTCATTAAAGTTAAGGACACACGGGGTGTCATGTGCTGCACAGATTGTAAAGGACCTTAACAAATTGTAATTTGTGATTTGGTTTTTATAAATAAAACACTGACCTCTGCTTTGTTAGTGTCTGGCTTGAAAGAAGTAGTCTAAACACTCAGCAAATTTCAATCGGCCCACAATTCCGTGATTTCATCCATGTTTTCTCTGAAGACTAAATACTTGATTTTTGAGGCTTGTCTCTGGATTTCTGCAATTACCTCCCCATAATGATTTCTGTTGTACTAACAATAATAATGAAATTTTTAAATGTATATTCGGTTTGCATGGGACACTGATATGAGAGTAAAAGACAGCATAACAGATCAAAACCAGCGTGAGGTGTATTTCATGTCCTGCTGACCTCCTCTTGATTTGTTTGACCACCTCTGCTTGTCGGCTTGCAGCAGCCCCTGTTACACCTCTCAAGCCGATAAACCGTCTTACCTTTGAGGACGCCGGAGTATGCAGCAAGAATGGTCTTCATGGTCTAAGCTTTGTATGGCGAGGGTGCCAGAAAAGAAAAACTCAGATGTTTGCTTGCTGTCAGGATGATAGAAGTCCGGCCCTACAGCTCCTCTGTCACCACTGTCTTCAACTGCGGCTGGCTGAGGCGACGAGCGGGCATTTAATCAGTGCGGGGAGGAGCCTCGAACACCGAGACAAGAGCAGCAAAGTGTGCTAATGTGCCAAGGACGTGAGGTGTGTTCGCTAACACTTAGTCTGCAGGTGGCAATCCACCGATATTGTCGCTGCGCCTGTCTCTGTGTATTTAAGGGGAAAGTCACGTGGGTCAGCCGTGAAAAAAACATCGATCATGTTGACCATTAATCCTGCCTCACCTGGACATGTGTGAGCCGGAATCATTGGGTTGGGTGAGACCGAAAAAAATAGTTAAAAAATTAAAAGAAATATATATTTTTTCTATTCTATTCTATTCTATTCTATTCTATTCTATTCAATTTTTTTTTTTTTCTACAGATTTTTTGTGCACTCTTAGCATAGTTAACTATTTTGGCTCTACTTTGCTGTTTCTGCCATGGAAGCCATACAATCGTGTAGTCACCTGTGAGGACATGGTTATTTACTTTTGCTGTGAAGCACACAACACAAAATTAATTCTTATATGTACTTCAGTTGTAATTTACCCTCTATGGTCAGGTCATACTCAAATATAATTACAGACTTCATGTAATATTGGGATTGCATATTGATTTCAAACGCTCAGCAGCAATGTTATGCTTTTATCCTTTTGTCAAGTGATATCACCTTGTTTCTTCAAGAGCAGCAATAGATCTCTTCTATCAATTTTTAGGAATTATTAAATGTTCAGTTTATACAATCTTATGGTATTTTAACTGTTATAATTATAACAGATTGCTGCGTTGTGAACCTTACACAGTACCAGCCACAGCTGCCCACCTGTTGGACTCATGAAGCCTTTTCATATGTTGGGCTCAGCTGATGCTATTTGACTGATACAAAAAAGTATCTCTAGAACAATTTGCATTCCCCTTATGCTACACTGGAGACTTGCTGCACTGGGTTGCCTTGTGTAACAGGGGCTGTCATCCAATTCCTGATCTTGTGACCAATATTTTACTATATTTCACATTATAATATTAATACTGTTGTATCATGCAGAGGTACCATTTTACTGTTTTAGCTTATCAATAAGCTGCTGGAGCTATTAAAACTTTTTTCATTCAGTAAGGTTGTTTAGTCCAGTGCTTGCCAACCTAAAAGGTCATGTTCCTTGAAAGGTTCACCAGATAAATCTAAAGGTCTGGGAAAATTTCCACATTTATATTTATATAAAGTTTTGAACTGCAACATTTGCCTAGATACTTTTTTCCCTTGGTAATAAACAGTTTTGTAATAAACTCAGGTCTTGAGACTAAAGTCTTAAGTCCTAACTTTAAATGTAGCAATTGTTGTTCCCTTGATGTAATGACTCGCTGCAGTCATGATACCAAGAACTTTTTCAGTCACAGCCTCAGTCTTTGTCCCATATCATTTTATCAAATTAAATATATTAGCCAGCCTTTACCAGAAAATCTTTTGCACTTTGTATCTAATGAAGTTCATCATAAAAAGTTGAACTGATAGCGCATATCTAGTGGGACCTGGCCAAAGAATAATTACTGGTTTGGATGAAATCAGTCATGTAGTCCTTGACACAAGGCTACTGTTAAGAAATGTCAACATCTGACAATTTAGGAAATCAATAATATAATCTTGCAATGTCACAGTAATCCACCCCCAGTATTCTTTTTGCTTTTTTTGGTTATTATTTCTGCTTAAATTCTTCTTTGGAATTTAATTTTCACAATATGTTGACTTCATTAGTTCAGTTCATATGTATTTTTTGCTGTAGTCAAGTTAGTTCTTATATTATTTTTATGTGTTATGCAAAACCTCAATTTGGTTCTTCTGTTTACACAGATTTTTAGTGTCCAGTGTTTGTTCGATTAATGCTGTGTACAGCCTACTGTAGCTGTAAACCAGATACCATATCATCCAGAGATATGGCTTTGTTACCGTACAAGCTTACTTTATGTATTTGTTTTAATATAAGGACTTAATAAAACTTGTGACTTTTCAATCATTTAAGCTCTATAAGTTCTGAAAAAAAAATAAAAGACTTATCAAGCCACTGTTATTCTGTACATCTGTAATGGCCTGGGGAGGCTCCATTCATGTTTTTCTTGTAAGAAAAAAACAAGATAAGATATGCCTTCGGAATCAGTGAAAACAGGGCCTTGATTCTTTTGTACTTTGATCACTGTCTTCAAAAATAAGTCAATTACATTGTTACTCTGACCTTACTTAAACCAATCCAGGATGAATTCAAGACCATCCATCTTTGTATGCTCACCTGCTGCAGCTTTGTCCCTGCAGCAGGTATGGAAAGGTTCCAGGCTACATGAAACTGACTGCCCTGACTACTATTAAAACCTGTCAGTCTATGAAGAGAATCTGTTTATGTTTAAATACAGAAAAGGTCGCTATTAAGTATATAGATATAAGGTGAGATAAAAAACTGCTGATGATGTTCCTGTCACACACAAACGAAATACTGCACAGTTTGGTTCCATTACAGATATGCAAGTCTTTTCCAGTTTTGTACTTACACACCATTGTATGCTCATCATTTGTGGTAACTGGTTTGAACTGGTTTAAGATTGTTACCGGTCATTCGAGTAAAAGTTAAGAGTCAAATTCATTCACCGTCAACTTTTTAGTGCCTATTTTTTGTCTCTTTTGCATCGCATTACTGCTGTAAGTTTTTTCTTTTAGTCAGCATTTTTATCAGCCGAATACACACAAATCTTGTCCAGACTGTGATGAAAGGATCAGGACATTGCCAGTTGTTTCATTTGGAAATATTATCAGCTTGCCATCTCATGAAAAAAGTGCCTGCCAAAGTTCACAGACAGTCTTATCATCTTGGAACAAGATCCAAACATAGACATTCAACTTTCAATGTGGAGTTTAGAACTAATAGTGCAATAAATGCAGACATGTATTCATATTTATGTCCCCTCATTTATTTATTTGATCTACATAAGACCAAAACCACCACTGACCCCGTTTCACCTCAAGTTTGATGAGTCTTCTTGAAATACAAAAAAATGGGACTTTAAAGATCAATAATAAAATAAATAAATAAATAATTTACCAGATTTTTTTCTTTTCTTTTATATTTTCAAATAGTTCAACATGTTTGAAATCCTTTTTTTGCTTTTATTTGGAGAGCTAGGAAGAAAATATCAATAAACACTCCTATTAGTATATTTGACTTAAGTTTGCAGCCTGGAGATGCTTAGCTTAATCATAATTACAGGGATTAACTATCCTGGTTCTGCTCAAGAGTTAAAAATTCTGTTAAGTATTATTTCTTAAGTTCTCTGATTAATATGTTGAAATTTAATTTGTACAAAAATGTGAAAATATGACAAGCTCTGGAATAACAGGTGGATCTATGCGAGACTGACCCGGACACAGTGACTTCCCAGAATCTCTGCCATGTTAGCTGTTACACCCTGTTTTAGTTTTGATTCTTCGTTAAGCTAACAGCTAGCCTGGCTCTTTTTTTGTGTGTGAAATACTTACTAATTTGACTTCTGTTGGCCTGAAATAGTTATTTGATCAAATCAAGGGGAAATGTCAAAAGTTCCAAACTGCAATTTTTTTGTAAGGGGTAACAGAGTGGTTCAAAGTTCATTATGTTAATTCATTTATGCTTGTTTTAATTTAAAATAAAATTCCCAAAAGTTGGCATTAGCAATCATTTCTGAGAGAAAATTGCAATTTGGTGTTACGGAATGTAAAAGGAAAGAATTATTAAGTAAGAATAAATCATAGTAAGAAGATTTACAAAATTGTAAAATTGTACATGGTTAGTTCTTTTCCCTTTTCACACAGGCATAACATAAAAACAAAATAGGAAAAAAATATTAGTTTGTAGTTTGATTTTATAGAGTCTTAGTTTTGTTGTCCATAGCAAGGTTACAGAATCGTGAAATTATGAGTGTTTTATGACAGGCTCTCTGAACGATGTTGCAAACCAAATTCAACCCATGACTCTGTTTGAGAAAGTATCTTGGATAAACTCCAAAACCACATCCAGATGACACAACTGGGATATCAAGTGAGGAAAGATTGACTTGTGCCATCAGCATTCCTTCTGTCTGACACAGCCCTGAAAAGTGACAGTGGATACTGCAGCATTTATATCCTGGTTGCTTTTATTTAATACAGTAGCTGAATTCTACCTTATATAAAAAATGAAGCAGTGAGCATGTTGTAGAACAAATAACTGTTTATTTATGTATATTAACAGCAAGTTGTAAGCGTAATCAGGCTTAGAGCGTCAGATAAATATCCAAGCTGCAGCACCAGAACTTCACATATAAATAGGCATTCAATCTGCTCCATTTTCAGTCCACTTTAGACAAAGTTCAGGTGTGTGTCCTTGTCCACTCCATAGTTGCCTTTGTGCTCCTCAAAGAGATTGCTGAGCTCGTCCATGTACAGCTGGTGCAGGGCATCAAGTTCCTCCGTCGTTGGCTTCTTTTTTTTCTCCACCTTAATTGGGCGTCCAACTGTAGAGGGATGACAAGGTGAGAGATAAGACATGCAGCATCAGTGTGCTTTAACTGTTGCAATATGTTCTGTTTGATATTTGTGGATGTGCAATTGTATAAAATATCATGGCTATATGGCTGCATGCCAACCAGTCCTCAAATTTTGTGCTATGTGTCAGTCGATGTTGCTGTGGTTGCATCAGACTGGGTCAATTCTCTGGCTTTCTCAGCTGGGTTGACAAATAATGCCCTCTGTCTCACTGATACAACTCACATTCACTGAACCTCTCTTTGCCAACTAAGTGATGTTAGATACTTCCGCAAAAATCAACAGCTGGTTGGGAAATACATGAGCATGCAGAATATAGCTGGGGTTTTGCCTGCCAGACAAAGTCTAAAGCAGTGCATCTTTTTTATTTATATATTGCAGGTGATGTGTTCAAATATTGACACAATTGCATCAAATCCACAGAGTAAAGAGATCAATGCACAAAGAACCAATGATAGAAGAAATTAAAGATTAAACAGCTTTTACCAACCTACTGTGGCGATTGGTCTTCTGTAAGGCATGAGACCAAAGGAGTACTGGAAAATGCCACGTGCGTGGAAGAGAGGCAGGGAGATACCCATTAAGCTTTGCAACCTTTCCTGTATCCATCGTAGCCAAGTTCCTCTAGGGTTTTCCACTTGGTCAAACACTTCATTCTCCCCAAAGGAGAAGACTGGCACCAAATGAGCACTAAAAAAAGATTTTTATTTACAAGGTTGTTAAGTTGATTAATGTTAAACTAGTTTGTCCATGCATTTTAAGTCTCGTGTTCTGCATAACTGGTTTCTACTCTTAATTGATCTCAATAGCCGATGTACTTTTCCGAGAAATTCCATGTGAGGGATTTGAATAAGCCTCTGTTTCAAAAGGCCACACTGAACCCACAAAAAATTATTACACAATTCTATTGATAAGCCGTAAGACCTGGGGGAATTTGTTGTGTTTAAGGGGACCTATTATGCTCGTTTCCACTGTCATATTTTTTTAGTCTGGGACCCCTCTACAGTACCATTGTACATTGTAACACCATATATGATAGAAAATAAGGAAAAGCTTAATCGGTCCCCTTTAAAAGAACTTTGTTTATTCGCCTAGAGCTATCTGATCTTACCCATTTTCCATTGCCATTTTAATAAAGCCTTTCTTCTTGGCCAACAAGACATTGAAGGTCCCAGGGTGGGCATCAAGGGCCTCTGGGGCCCCACCGACTGCTATTACAACAGCATTACCACCACCTCTTTTGCAGAGTGGATAGCTGGCACTTTCCTTGTCTGACGGAATCAGACCTGCAGTTTTGTAACAGAAAATAACAAGTGATTGAACAATATACAATGTTATAAATAAAATATGATGTTTAAAATGCTGCAAAATAAAAAATATATATTTGTGCTATTATGAGGAACCAAAATAAAATAATTGAATATATTCTATGAAAAAACTACAATATAATATTTAATGTTTATGAGTATATTTACTGTATATTCAGATGAATTACGAGAGACATTTGAATGGACATCAAGCATAATCCAAACTTCTCCGGTCCACACCTGCAAACATGACGTAGTCTCTGAAGAATGGGGCTCTGAACCAAAGGGGCAACATTAGCAGATAGCTGGTAATGCCGGGAAATAGTTCTCTAAAGCCTGTTGCATATGTGCAAAAGTTGGTAAAGCCTCCTGCCACCAGCACACCATGGGGATGGAAGCCCAGAACATAGTTTTGCCTTGGATCCAGGTCAGCTGTCTTCACAAGCTGTGAAAAAGGCAAAGACAATTGCATTCAATTGTTCCTTAAAGAGCAGGTGGGGATGTACCTCGATGGCTCAGCTGGCTGCCATGCAAACACGTGCCTTGATATCCTAGTGTCATTGACCCTCTGAACCTTCTCTTGGCCCTGCTCTCTGTGGCCTCATCTGCAAACTCTCTGAAAACATTTGAAACCAGCTTACATACACTTCCTCTCATAACTGTCTCATAACTCTATGATACACTTAGTTGTAGAAAGATACTGCATTAATGTAAGCACTGTAGGAATTCAACAGCATTCAATTTTCAGATTTAAGATTATACATACAAAAGATGTGATTAAAAAAAGCAAATATTTTTGTTGCAGAACTTTAATCATCTTATGACCCCTTATATTTTTTTTCATAAAAGAGAAGCCTGACTTTGGATTTGGGAACCACTGGATTAAGCTACCTAACTCTTTAAGATGTAGCTATCACTAGCTACACGTCTCTTTTCTTTTGTACTCCACACCAACAACATTTTTTTCTTTACTCCTTTAGTCTTGATTCCCAACCACTGCAGATCAGTCCTCAATGGTTCTGAAAGACATCCATTGAGGACATTTGAGTACATCACATAACATCATAAGAGTAGCAGATGTTGTGGATCAGCTAATGGGGATCCTAAAGAAATCATAAATCACATTTCATACATTTCTAAAGAGACAAAGAGATCATGCATCTTTTCTCATATACAGTTTTACTCCCCAACATCTGGAAACAGACCCTAGAGTTTTGAATCAATCGGGTTTTCCCTGAATCCTTTTCATGGACCTTTTGTAGTCTTTTTGAGTTGTTAGCACTGATTGGACAGTTTTTTGTATGTTTATAGAAGCAAAATACTTTGGTTTAATCAGGGTTCATGTGTCTTTTAGCAGTATGCAGCTGAATCAGATGATGCTCAGCGTGAGAACAGCAAACTTCCAAAATCATTTGATTCTATAAAACTTATTCTGTTTGTCCAGTTGAGGGCTGCATTTCAATCTGTGTGCTCCAGCCCACTCATATTTGTTCAAAATGAGCTCTGCTGGTGTTGACACACAAACAACTTGGAAGAGTATCCAACTCCATCTGTTTGTAACTGGGCAGATTATTGTAAAGAGTGAGTTGCCTTTATGTTTACTTCTAACACAGATGTTTTATCCATTTGGTTGATAAATATGATTCTGGTATGAGCATTTAAAAGAGTAAAACTTTCTAAAAGTTCTTGTGTAGAGTCAAGAATTTTTGCTTGTTGGCTAGTTCTTTACCTGCAACCATTTCGTTGTGTAGCGAATCTTTGGTGTAAACTGGCCCTAACTGTAAAGACTTGATAACATGTCGGGGGGGGGGGGGGGGGGGGCGGGCCGGCCCCCGCCCCCCCCCCCCCCCCCCCCCCCCCCCCCCCCCCCCCCCCCCCCCCCCCCCCCCCCCCCCCG
>JAPZDV010000006.1:5120282-5130791 GCA_029814665.1 Acanthurus lineatus | reverse complement strand
ACCACCACCACCACCACCACCACCACCCAAGCGCAGGAAGGATGGAAATAGTGAGAGGCACTCAAGGTCACTGTGAAGAGTGGACAGTCTCCTGCCATGTGCTGTGGCACACTGAGAGCACTGTGGACCCAAACCTGTTCCCCCCACTGTTTGTCATTGCGTGAGGTTAGTATTTCAAGGCCTTACAGCTCTTACAGGGCAACATACACATCCCAATTATCAGGCAGCAGTGCAATCTCTCCATGGACAAACAGGCAGCTTTGGAAAGACTACTGTGTACACTTGATTCTATTTTTACTTTGACTTTTTTACTCTCTTGTTTTTCTATTTTTCTGTTCTTAATATTATCTCATAAAAGTTACAAGATTTACCAGGTGCCAGATGTTCTGATTTTAGATGTTTTTATTCCTTTCAATTTCAATTCTGATGCTTGAAATTCATCTTTCAGCCAATACCTAAAACCAGTCCGTTAAAAATCGTACATATTGTTGTAATTATCTTTCTTCTGTACCTCTTACTCCTTATGGATGTTTTGTTATGGTAATGACTTAAGCTTTACAAGTCGCTAGCTGTTTATGGATGTTGGCAACTATTGTAGTGAAAATCTGTCTAGTTGCATACAAGTTTACTGGGCACAGCTTAGATATAGTAGGGTTGCTTTCTAACAATTAAATTATGTTGTATCAGATCAGTGCATGTACTCATCAATGCCTGATCCAGCATTTTAGCCAGTATAGGAAGCCAATAACAATATTGGGGCCTTAGTTAAAAATTTCCCTGTGGTCTGCCACCTGTAACATGTGAAACATCAGACTCAACAGGTTTGTACAGTAGGAGCAAGTCATGACTTTGGACCTTCACAAAGCTGTTGTGCTGTTTTGTGTCTGCTCTGTTTGTATTGTGAGTGCCTGCTCCTTTTGACCCCTAAGCCATAGTTAATCATTGGCATGTTTCCTCTTATGAGGACCGTAGCTGTTTTTAAACAAAAGAACCGTCCACTAACAACCAATCGCAAGGGAACAACCTTAGGTCTGTCACCATGACATAATCTGTGTTGATGTTTTTTCTGCAAGGAACCTAAGTTTTAGTAAATAAATCGTGGGTGGACCAAAAGCCCAAATCATAGGTGATCACTTTTTTTAAAAAATGTAGATCTGGACCCAATAAACATAACACATGAACACATAAAAAGTATGTGATTTCAGATTTTTTTTTTTTTTTTTTACATATTTTATTTTCTCATTAACAATGCCATGTCATAAATGAAGTGGCCTTTTCCACTTAAGACCTTACTTTCCTGTCTAAACAGGACAACTTCTGTCAATTCTGCCCCTACAAATTCCATCCAATATTCTATAAATTTGTGACATTAAAAATTCTGACTAGCCTAAAAAAGGTTATACATTTTAGTTTTAGTTCTAATTGGTTGCCAAATTCCTAAAAAAATAAATAGACACTGGGAGGAATTGTGTGAGTTAGATGACAAAACTGATACCACTCACATCAGTCTGCTAGCTGAAGTCAGGACATAGTCAACATACTGTAGCTTATGGTGCTCTCTATTTGGAATTTCTCAGGTCCACACTTGAAGTTTCAACTGGAATGTCACTTAAAACCTTAGAAGGTTGGAGAATCTCAGCAACCCTGACTTTCAAATCCAAGATGGCTGCTGTGTGCATTAACAGTTTGGAAAGATGTTGCAATACATTGTTAATCTGGTAACTGGTATGATGTAATTCCAGTCCCAGTTAGCAACCTACTGATAAATGAAAGCAGCCTTTGCATAAATAATGCAAACAGCTAGCAAGGCTATGTCAAAAGTTTTTTTTTAAAAGCTCACCTCTAAATCTCATTAAAAATTTGATTGGTTCAGCAAAGACATTAAACAGGAAATTGATGTTTTACAGTGGGTCATGAGCTGGATATCTTGGTCCTGCTGGAGCCAGGTCACCTGTTTCCAGTCTTTATGCTTAAACAGTTGCTGGCTTTCTGTGGGCTGATATCCTCTATTTATCTATTTTTTTTAATGGTTAGCTAAAAAGAGAAGTGAAATGAATTTTTTTTTAAAAGGCAAAACTTTGTATTGCATTGCAAAATAAGAAGTTCTAAGTCTTACTCACTTTATATTTTTTATATATCTTTTCTATATCTATCTATATCTACATCTATATAAATTTATTATTTAATTTTATGGCTTTATCAGGGTATTAAAATAACCTGTGTAGAGGACTGTGCAGTCTTGGCAGATGAATGACCTCTGTTATGGTTACATATGATTTTGCATAATAACCCTGTCTTAACATGCTGTGTCTCCCATAAAAACAAGGTGAGCAGAGATCAGATGGTAAGTTTTGGTTTGATCCGGTGATGTTACGATTGGAAATGACAGAAAAAGGCACACTGATAAAACTAATTATAACACTGTTTCTCTTAAACCTCATACTGACTCTTTGTTTAAAATTTAATGTGGCAGAAAGTCAGATGATATCGGAAATTATTCACTTAAACCAGAAACCAGTATGGCAGATCATAGGAAAAAAAAGTGCTTTTATTCCATGAAATGACTTGACGTCATTAAATCCTGACAGAGAGAGAAAAAAAATACAGTATTCCTCTGTTTCATACAGTTTCACATTGGATCTCAAGCAAGAGGCCGACATTGGAATTCAATTCAATAAATCACAGAAGTTCTATATAAAGTTTATAAATTCTGATTTGAGACGTCGGAATGTTTATTTTCCTCTTTTGCAGGTTGCAAGGTTGCATTATATTGTCTGTTGTACGTACAATTTTCCAACCTTTTATTTCTCTCTCAATCATATCTTTAGTAATTAAGATAGACTGCTTTTTAAGGTTTTGTTATTATTTAAAATTTAAATATTATCATTAATATCATTTATATTAATGTTACTGTTATTGTAGGATTACTGTATGTGCCAGCCTTCTCCTGACTTTTATTTTTATGTAATTTTTGTAACTAAATTGTATGGCTGTAGCTGCCTTATTATATCTTGTCTTGGCTTTTATTATTATTGCATTATTCATTCATTGCTTTATATTTCTCAACCAATTCTCTTTCTGTTTCTATGCTTTGAAGTATTTTTAAAGCATACATTTATAAAGTATTGTGATGAGGATAGTAGTAATAGCAGGATCAAGTTTTTTGCTTGTCTTTTATTAAATTTAATTCTCTGTTGTAAAATGTGTTGTGCATATGGCAAGAATGTGATTAGTTCAGATAAGAGAGTTCAACCATACAGGTCAGTATGTACTACTGTGTTATCATGGCTGCAAAAGCCAAAAACAAACACAACTCATAAATAAGTGTTTTTTTAGGGAGCATGTTATGTCTAAGATTCTGACCTAATTATTTTACTGCAGATTGTAAACTGAATTAGCCTGTTCCTAATCAAACACAAAGTTGTCTGTTGAGAAGAAAAGATCTTCTGTACATGTCATTTGAGAGGTCTGTATATGATTTGCAAGTATTTAAAATACATACATAAACTGTCAAAATAAATATACAAAGAATTTATTTACAAAAATTGTATGCTGCAGCTCTCAAACTAATATATCCAAAGTTCTCTTAGAAATGTTGCTGATCTTGTGTTGTTGTTGTTGCATTCTGTTTTATCAGTACAGTCCAAAGTCTTGCTCAGGGGTAGGATGCAGATCCATGTAATATGGCGAATGTTGTAAGTAAGATGAGCTGTTCAGATTAGCTTTTTTTCTGATGTTTTTCATGAGATTAAAAAGACAACCCAAAACATTAAATACTACTGTTGAAATTGACATAAGATACTGGGGTTGTTAAAGATCAAATTTATCTCAAATTAAGCACTATTCATGCATGACCACAAGAGGGCCCTTGTAGACTGCAAGGGAGAGGCTTCATTGAAGATTACTGCTTAAAACCTCTGCTTACTCATTTGAGGCTGGTGTATAGATGCTAGAAGTTATTTTTCCTTACAAAAAAAATCAGAAACCAAGCCTAAAAGCAAAGTAACCTATCTTTGAAGAAACATGCAACATTGACTGTGTTCTGTAATATGAGTATGTGTAACCAATATTTTAAGTTCACTCAATAAATATGATTTCTCCTCCTCTTGGGAGCTACAATGTAAGTTTTTCCATTCAGTGGTGGGTTCGTGGTTTAAAAA
This sequence comes from Acanthurus lineatus, assembly GCA_029814665.1. NCBI lineage: Eukaryota > Metazoa > Chordata > Actinopteri > Acanthuriformes > Acanthuridae > Acanthurus > Acanthurus lineatus. The sequence goes on along the minus strand of JAPZDV010000006.1, from coordinate 5,126,631 downwards.
CATAATTGTAACAAACTGGTTATCCATACCAGTTTGAATAACAGCCCTCTGTATTTTAACTACCAATGCTTGTGAGTGTGATACAATTTTGGAGCAGGAGCATCAAGCAGGCATCTGTGAAAAATCACTAGAAGGGCAAAGATCTGTGAAAAGATTAAAGGAACATTGTGGTATGACATTTTGGGGAATGCAATTTTTGACTTTCTCACAGAGTGTTGGGTGAGATCAAGATGAACCTATTCCACTTTCATGTCCGTCCATCAAATATCAGGTTAGAGCAAGGAGAAGGTTACAGTAGCTTCAGACTGGGAGCAGGGGAGCACAGCTTACCTTAAGGTAACAAATCTTCCTTCCAGTATCTTTAAATTTTACCAATGAACACATTATATTTCTAATGTAAACAAAAATGGAAATGAAAAAAAAAGGTTATCGTGTTACATGTTATGTTCTGGACTACTCTTTGCCAAAAGTTTCAAGGGAACTATAGGAAATTACTGCTCCCAGTCAACACACAGTCCAGTATGTATCTCCCCTTACAATTTCAACAACTGTTACAGAGCTAGGCTAGATGTTTGCACTTGTTTTAGCCTTTATGCTAAGCTAACTATCTCCTGGCTCCAGCTCCATATTTGCAGTTACTTATCTAATTACTGAACATAAGAGAATAAAGTATTAAACCAATGATAGAAATTAAATTTATTTTGGCAATGAAAAACGTTCTCCCATACTGCACTTGGCTCTCCATGTTGTATGCACCATAATCCTTACTGTCTTGTATTTTAGATTTGAGTAGTCAAATATTAACAGTCAATTTGAGAAACACTGGTCAAATTTAATATCAATATAGCCTCCCCACATTGCACAGTAAATTTTACTATGTTGTGTGTATGTGTACATATACAGTCCTCTCATTTGCTGCAAAGGACAGAGATAACGGTCACTGGAGATCAGAGATTAGATAAAGGAAATGGCTGAGTAAGATGTTCTGATGTCCTCTTCTCTGACCTGCAGAGGTAAATCCCCACCTTACTTTAGGGTGCTTAATGGTAGTGATGTCGATATATAGGATACACAGTGAGTGAAACATAGGCCATACAACAACAAATTTCCAAAAGCTATCTCTTTTACCTTGATGGGGAAGTAATCCCGCATGTATTCCCAAACTTTGAGGCCACACAAGACAGGCACCCTGCGGCCTCCACGCGCTGGAGTGTCATAGTCAAAGAACCACCACACAGCATAAAGCACACTGATGAGCCAAAAGCGGGTGAACAGCAAGTAAAAGAAAAGGAAGATGCAGGTGGGTGCTGAGAGGAGACAGAATATATGTAGTAAGTAGCAGCTTGCAAATAGCAGGAATATTCTGTGAACATTATAAAACTATGTATTATATGTTATGTTTTTTGGATAAAATATTATTAATGGTTTTATAATGTGTTCAAAATTTTTTTTTTTGATTATAATCTATAACTCATTAGTTTTGCTTCCTGTCTTAACCAGGACATCTAAAACCATTAAAAAGCAAGAAAAGACGTTGATTTGGTGTGAGGCTGATATTTATTGTCACAGTTATTAATAATCTACTAACTATGGCAAGCTGACTACACAGGGAACATCTCCCACCAACTCGAGTCAGTTGTGGCACTTTAACACCACATGCTGAAACTGAGAATTCATAATCAGTAGTCAGCAGACAAGCACAGGGATTGAAAGTAGAGTTATGTAAAAGTAATTGCTAAATGGCAATTGCATATCTGCTCTTAAAGTGATAGTAGAACAAATGCAAACTTAACAAAACCAAAAATAGAAGATAAACATTTCCAGGATCACTATGTATTGCATAAAAAGATTTGTTATATCCCCTATATTCAATGAATATTGTTAAATAGTATCCATTTCCAATTAAATTTGACTTAAAAACATTTTAAAAATGACAGGGCATGGGGTTTTCATATGATATAGTAACATTACAAAACCTCATCTATACATATATAATGTCTTGCTTTCAGCAAACAACAAGTTAACACTTGAGTCTTTTTTTCCCCAACTGGGAATCAGTTCCATTATGGTTTGCACCTAATATATAATAGTTCTTAGAATTTCAACCAAAATTTAATTTCATAACAACCTGATAAGTTTGTTCTAAGCTGGAACCAAATGATAGCCTGAACCAAAGATAATGTGAGAACAGAAGTGGGTGTGTCAATTTCTGACAACATAGCCATGATTACAACAGTTCTGTTAAAATCTGGTGGAAAGTTGGGCTGGTTTGCTAATTAGCAACAAAATTCCAAGAATCCTGAATGTAACCACCTCAAGCGCCACAGCTTATTTGTTGCAAAACACCCACTACGTACTTCACTCCAGTCATTACCTACTTGGTATCTCTTCTCCCTATATCCAGCAGTTCATGTTGCCTGCAACTGAAAGTCTCTACCTTTCATATTCATATACAGTTTCGTAAATCTAGGCTAACGTGTGAACAACTATTGTAAAGACAGGAAGAATAACTGGAGATTTGTTCTTTGCTAACGGCACCATCCGAGTAATACTTGATCATTTACAAATGTTTCCAAAGGACAAACATATAAAATGCACTCTCACCCAGGCCAAGGAAGGAATAGACCCACTGCAGCACTGCAGCCGTCTGCAGTCTCCTGGACAAGGGCAGGTCCAGAGGAGCAAAATCTACCTTCATGATTTACACCAGAGACAAGAGACAAACCAAGGAGCTGCAGCTGGTAGAAGAGAAATGTTCCAGTGAAGTGAGTCCAAAGTCTGCCCTACTTACCTCTCCACCATCACCTCCTATTGACAGTCTTATCTCAGAAACTTAAGGTTTGATTTCTCAATCTATACCTACCACATCTGACTTTTGACCCTGCAAGTTAGAGGCTGCTAAAACCCATAGCACAGACTTCAGACATGAAAAATAATCATAAGTTGGTGAAAAAGAGGAATGTCAAAGACCTTTTTATGTTGCTGGTGCAGCTTTTTTAATGTCCCGCACTGAAAGGAAGGCAGACAGTGTTAAGTGTGTAGTCTAAAATGCTGTAAAGGCAGCTCCATCTGGTTGAGCAACTAAGTAACTGCATCTAAAGATGATACAGATAAAGGTTGATGATAAAGGTTCCTTAGAGAGTAAGCTTATGACGCATTTCTTAATAGAATTACTTTATTATCGTTTTAAGAGTCGAAAGAGTCGAAAGAGTCGTACATGCCCTACATCACCAATCAATACACAACACTGAGTGAAGCTCAAGTGAAAGTTAGATCATGAAGACTACCCCTCTGCATGGTTACACCCTGTATTTATTTCTTAAACCATCGGAAACCATCAAACAGCCATCGGCAACCACCTCCGCCAGTGTCTGGACTCCATGGGGGGATTTGTCCCCCCAGATGCCCTTCAATTACAAAAATCTTCCCTTTTGAGTCCAAGAACAAAACACTTTGTCACAAGACTTAACATCAAATATCATCAGTTATAATAAACAAATATCCTTACCTAATTTACTTGTCTCTTCAGACTAAAGCAACACTTGCTAAGAGGAATGCATGACCTGGTATATTTTCTCTCTCTTTCTCTATCTTCTTTGTTGGTCCTTAAATCTGTTATCCTACTCAGCTTCTGTTTGAACCAATAGTTTTGACTGCTGATCAATTTAGTTTGGTCTTTCAATTATATATATTTATAAATTATTGGTTTATTCAGAGCCTAACTACCTTAACCACCTCATTAACACTTACACTCACTCAGTCAGTTTGTTCATGTGTTACCTGCAAAAATATGTAAATCTTGTAAAGCCTGACAACAGAAACTAAAACAATGTTAATAATACAAAGTAAGATATCAACATTATGCCTTAAAGCAAGAGGAAGTAGGAGTGCTACTTATGGCTTCTAAAAATGAGCTGCCAGCCTTCATTATTAAAACCTCTACTTAGATCATGTGCTTGTCTTTCAGATGTCTTGTAGAGTAGTGGGGAAAAGACCCTCAGGGTGTGAAATTAGTTGGCATTATTCATGTACACTGCTATTTGCTGGCACAGTCGGCAAATAATGGATTGTCTTTGTCACAAAGGCAATTTTGCATGAATAAGAAGCCTACATTTACATTATTACAGAGCTTTTGTGGCTTTGATAAGTTAATTTTACATAACTTAAATATGACTACTATTATACTTTACAACTTTCTTCCGCCTTTGAAAAAAACATATCACCATTAATCATAATATGTCTAATATTAAGTGGAAATGTTTTTTGTTAAAAATAAAAAGATAAATTCCTATATCATTTTTTTAATCCTTCTTTTTTTCATCCTGCTAAACTAGATTTGTGTTACTCTTGCTGACATTGCTCAAATACATTTATCATTTTTAACGTGAAGTTGTAAAAAATATTTAACATTGATGTTACTGGTTGAAGTACTAAGATAACTGTAGTGGAAGTGATAAACGTCCCTCCTCCCGTACCACTACGCAGTGTGCGAAAAAAAAAAAAACACACGAAACACCGTTTACGTCAAGTTCGTCGTGTGCATCAGCCTTTTCAACGGAAATTCATCTTAAAATTTCAAATTAAAACAAACCTGTGTTTTCAAGGTTAGAGAAGGGTCCAAGCGACATGAAGGTCATTTGTCACCCTGTAATAAACACCCCTGTGGACGTGTTTGGCTTGACTTCTGAGCGTTCTCTAAGCTACACAATTTTAATAGAGGATTAGTGCGACCTTTAGGCTGCAGGTTAAGCCGGAAAACCTATGATATTTTCTCTGACTTGACATTATTTTTCCTCTCCGGCGGCTCCAGTTTTGTGTCTCGCTCTCTGGGATGCTGAGCAGGCGGGCGGGGCAGTTTTCCTTGCAGTGCCCTGCCGCGGAGTGATGTAGCAAGACATACGGGACAGAGCGACCGAAGAGGGAGGCACAGCAAACCTCAGTACGGTTGGTTTTTAATTAACTCAATTTAATCGATGTGTTTTGAAAGCAAAATGTATTTAATTAATAACCTATAATTTAACGTCAACAGTAGGCTACTGGAGCCATCCGTGCAGCGTGAAACACGGACATCTTGTTTTTCTCATATCAGGACACGGGAGTGTAGAGAAATCTTTTCCGCTCTTTTGGACCCGGTGCAGGTTGTCTTGTAGTGGAGCTTTCTAAAGCTCACCATGGCGTGGCCCTGTATCAGCAGGGCGTGCTGCATGGCCCGCTTCTGGAACCAGCTGGACAAGGCTGACATTGCGGTGCCTTTGGTGTTCACCAAATACACGGACGTCTCTGAGATGCAGCACATCCAGCTGCAGCCGCCGCTCCACCCTCCCCAGACCCGGGTCGCCATAGAAACGCAGCCCTCTCGCGCAGAATCCCGCACCACTACAGCGGCACGCGCACCGCGGAGGTGCGTGTCAGAGGAGAGAGTGTGCAGCTCGGTTATGCGCGAGGACTTTAAGCACTGGAACGTGCGACCCGAACCGAGCTGTAAACCCAAGAACGAGTACCACGGACCGGAAACACCGTTCAACAGCGAGACCCAGTACCAGAAGGACTTCAAACCCTGGCCAATCCCGAAAAGGTACGACCATCCCTGGATACCCAAACCGCCTCCAACCGACGAGCGTGCACCGGACAGGTCCAGGCACGCAAAACAGCATGTGGCGCTGGGGGATGCGGACAGCGGTGTGGAGAAGAGCGCTATCGCCGACAAGGTGCAAGAGAAGGACCTCCTCCAGGGACAGGAGAGGAAAAAGAAGTCCAGTAAACACGAGGGGGTAAAGAAAGTTGTCCTGAAGGTGGAAGGAGAGGGCAAAGGGAGGGCGGCAGCGGATGCTGTGAACAGGCAGATCAAAGAGGAGATCTCAGCCGGCAGCTCCTACAAGTGAGTTTATACACTGCATGTCATTGGTTTCTAGTTAGCACCAGCCTGGGAGTCCAGGGCCTTCAGGCATCCGTGAAAGCTCCTAGAGGTCATAAATGGTATAGTCCCATATACATGTATACATAACATTTAAAAAACATTGAGACACTTGTTAATCACAAAAAGCTCATCATTGGTGATTTTACACTCTAAAAATACCTATTTACGGAACATACAAGATATTGGGTGAAACTTCTGGACCTGCGTGAAACTCATTGCAGTGGGGTAACTTTAATTTTAGTGTCTTTAAAATAAAACAGTCTTTTGCATTATAAACACTTTTTTCCCCCTGGAGACTAGAGACGAAGACCGAGGACCCCCCACCCACCATCACCACCAGCACTTTCACAAACAGATACACTCACAATATGTTAAAGCATTTTAACATTATTAAATGTGTACCATTAATTCTATCATTAATTAACTAGTGCA
>JAPZDV010000006.1:5071006-5120182 GCA_029814665.1 Acanthurus lineatus | reverse complement strand
GACATTTTAATCTGATTGAAACCTTAACTTTTTATTTAAAATTAATAATAACCAGTCCCATAATAATATATATTAAGGGATAATTGATTCCTTTATTTTTTTAAAGGCAGATGTTTCACTAAATGAAAACTTGTTCTTTTAAAACAATAAACTCAGAGGTACATACAGCAAGTGGAAACATTACAGAGCAGTCAAAATTTCCACACAGAGGGTCATGAAATTAAATGGAAAGGTTAAGGTGGAGTTGATGCCAAACATTGTTGATGTTTAGGTCCACAAGGCTAATCTCTGTCCTGTTATGCAATGTTCCTGAGGATGACGAGGACTGGTGGATGGATGAGCGTTAAGTCATGCACGTCACTGAGCACATATCTCTTGAAGCTATGCATCAGTGTTATTGGTTGCAATTAGGCTGTTGGTTGAGAGAGTGTGAGATGATGTAATATTTAAATTAACATACATGTTTCTTGATTTTTGTGTTACTGCTGCATTAATCTGTTTTTATTTGATTTTTAGGGTGTCTTGGGCCTTTAAAGCTTTATTATTTTTTGTCTCACATTAGGGAGTGTATAAAGATTTTATATAGAAAACAATCAGTAAAAAAAAATTATTTGAAACGCAGTTAATGGCTTTACATGCACAGTTGTCCAATGTGAGGTTTACTTGGGCTATGTCATTGTCAGAGTATATAAAGAGAATCAATTTAAGGAGGGATGTGTGACTCAAGTACTGTAAGTGGCAGTATGCCCCTCTCCAGCTGGCTGCAAGGAGACTTTTACCAATGAATTTTTTTTTCATCCATCCATATATTGTTAAACTATGTCAAAAGGAATATTTCACATATCCATACAATTTATTTCACACGTCCATCTAGGCAATAACCCATCGACAGCATTTGGAAAGGGCAGGTTGTTTAAAAAAAACTTGGAGGATGGTCGGACAAACATTCTGTCTGTAACATTCGTTACTCTTGTAATGAATGCTGAAGTCAGTCAGGAGAAGAATAAGAACCTCTTTTCCATCAAGGAGAGCCATCAGTGCAGTTCTTTGCTCTTCTATTAATGAGTAAATGTTGTCCAGTTCTGAAAAGACTGCCACTACTGAAGCATTCGTGCCAACGCCTTCAGCGACAGTCATTGTTTACTAGCTTGCACCCACTTTTCACTTTCTTTAAACGCCCATTGCTATCACCTTTTTCTCAGTGAAGGATGCTGATTGGTATATATTTAACCTATATATATATATATAAAAAATACCATATCCTGACCTGACACAAACAAATCTGGGAAGAATTCTTTAAGTTGAACCTGCAAGATGTCAGACCTGAAATCTCAACAGTCCAGCTCAGACTTATTTTGGCTCAGTGTTGTTACAGTGAAAAGGATTTGGTTGATTTAGGAATTCTTGCTGAAAGTGTGATTTGGCCTGCAGACGTTAATGTTGCTATATGAGGTCAGTGAGTGATTCTTACAGCTGTTTGGGGTCTTGCTGCCGTGTGTTTGTCGTTGAGCAGTCAGCAGGGTGCAGCTCAGGGCACTTTGCCCCAACATGGCATGAAATGGCTGCACAGTGACAAGCGGAGGCCCAGTGAACTCTGTCTTCCTCTGCGTGCAGAGACTCAAAGCAGGTTAGCTGTGGGTTAATACAATGAACAGTGTGCACACGGCTAAACACCACACACATACACTTACATATACACATAACTGCATTTATGTCAAACTATTAGCTTTCTTATTATCACTTTTTATCATTGAATGATTAGGCTTAATTACACAGGACAATCACAAAAGCTGATCCCTCATTATGGGTGGGTGATAGTTATAGTGAGAAACACAATGATAATATAGAATTATTTCTAATCACTACATTCAGTTACACAGATGAAGAATTAAGAGTAAATTTCTTAAAAGAAAAAAGATATTGCACAGTGAATCTAAAAGCTTAAAGTGCAAGCATGTTATTATCTGTTCACACAACAAAATTATCTGTATCTGAATTTCTAGCTCTTACTTGTCATGTCAAACAAAGTGCCCTTCTCAAATGCCCTTGCTAGAGTTGTTTGTTGTTTGTTGTTTTGGCTTTGTGTGGCAAAGTGGGATCCTACCACTGTTTGACTATCTGCATACCATTTCAGGTGCTCTCTTTTGGATAGTTTAAAAGGTTCATTTTGTTGCAGTCCAATTTCTTTACCTTATCTTTGAGAACTTTGAACCAGTTCCATGTTACTGGTGTCAAAGTCTTTTTAGCAACCAACTCCTTCCTGTTGTCATCCATGCTGCTATGTTGTTAAGTAAAAAAGGGGAGGAATAGATCCTACACAAATCAGAGAGTTAGAATAAGCATATGAACAGCTAAGCTATAATAAACTGTAAGTGAGTAAACAATGTTAGTTAAAAGTACTTTGTGTTGTTTTTTTGCTGTTATGCTGTTTGGCATTAATAAAAAAACATCCATTCTGCATGTTGTCTTCATAGAAAAAAAAATTACAATTTTTTGTTACAAAAACTACAGCAGCAAACCTCAGCTGGAGCAGATATGATGTTGCTTTAGTGTTGTGAGTCTGATATCAGAACACAGTCAGACCTGATTTACCAGTTTCTCATTATCACTGCAAGTGGCCAACTATGCAGCTGTTGTCATTACATTAGATGTCACTTGAAATGTCATGTCATTTATCGCTAACCAAAATGCTTATATCATAAAGATGAAGCTGGTGCACTGCTATGTAAAACTCCAAGCAGGTTAACTGGATGTGTATAAACTTTGTTTATATATAAAAAATTGTAGCAATCGATATTTCTTTACATGAAAGACAGCATAGAAAAGAAAAACAAACAAAACCAAATAAGCAAAGGCAGACATTAATGCAAAGAACATAGCCAAACATGACAAAAGCACATATTGCATAACTAAACAGATTTGAAGTTAAAAAAGTAGTTTTAAAATCCTCTGTAATTTATTCTGTTCCCCAGGTTTAACTTAACCCTTTCACATTTACCTTTTTGAGCCTATTTGAAACAACTAAATTAAGAGGTTATAACAACAAACTATTAGGCCAAAAATAAATGTATTCATCACTGAATTCGTTGGTAGATAATTGAACTAACTGAAAAAAGTCAGGCATGTCCAAAAAAGATAAAAAGGGCAAATATTTAAACGCTTTAATCTTAATTTTTTGTGCTTAGTCATTGACTCCAGGGGATCACAGGTGATCCAGAGATATTTAAGAGAGAGAGATTAAAAAGATTTAAATATGAAAAATATATTGAATATTTATCAGTTAAAATGGACTAATGTTATTTTCTGTCATGTTGCTAATGAGGATCCCCTTACTCTAAATGTCATACTTTCACACAGTACAGAAACATAAATAAATCGTTAAAACACTAGTTTTTCTCCTCTAATGAAACACAAAGGATCATGATGAACTTCATCAGGGTAGAGTGAGCAGCGTTAGGCACAGACTTGATGATTGATTGTGCAATCATTTTCCTGTCCCTACAAAAGAAACTTGCTTTGTTCCAATAATACTCCAACAAAACAGTTCTGTGTCAGTTCCCCCACATCAGCTTTAATCATATCTAGAAAAAATTACGGATGTTTGTAATACTAACAATTTTAAATTTAGCACCACAGGCAGAGAGATGTAAACTCAATGTGATCTTAAGAATAAAACCCATTTTGCCCTGTCAGCAATGACTGCAAGTTTGAGATTAGGCAGAGACTGATAATCAATTTAATCTTGGAACATGCATTAGTATGAAAATTTTGTTTATGTAGAGTGTAAATAGTGCAGTTCGCAGCACAGAGATTGTGGTACCTCAGTATTCATTCCAAGTGAGGCTGTTTTGAGACCATTTGTACAAAACCACCTGTGATCAATCAGACAACTATGCATGAACCAGTTCTGAACCAAACCATTGTTGGTTTATTAAAATACTGTTGTCAGCAGTATCAGATGCTTCATAAAGATCCACAGAAAGCACAGCAACATTTCTTGTCACTAAATGTGGGATGGAGTTTAGGACAACACTAATGGCAGTATACATATACTCATGTTGTTGTCAACCACAGTTTCAAGGATCCTTTGCAAGGGGAAATATCTTAGATAAAGGACAATACTGTATTCTTATATCCTAATATATATATATATTATATCCTCTTATATCCTCATCATTTTCTCTTGAGTGTAAATCTGGTTAGCCAGTCAAGACTGTAGCTGGATGAAACATCCACCAAGGAGCTACATTCACATTCTATACAAACCCAGACCTCCATCCCATCGAGCTGATATGCACCTGGCCAATTGAACATGAAATTCAGTCCCCCTTTAGCTCTTTCAGACAAGGACGCTTGTCATTTTTAAAACTATTATTTGCTGGGCATAAAGGCTCTTTCTCTGCAGTAAACCCGAGAAATGCTAAAGGCAACTCTAGTTCCTTTCTGCCAGCCACTGTGTTAACTATTTCTTGTCTTGCCTGAATTGGTGCAGCATTTCAACCACCAGCCTCCTAGTCACAAGTATCATCTAACCTTCTATCTAACCTTCATTTCCCCACCAACTCGCTGCATTGTGCCCGAAATGCCATTTTTTACATGAGAATAAGTCCTGGGCTCTAAACAGTAGCTGCTGCAGTCTATGTTAATGTTTTCTTCATGCTACTAGCACTGCTGTCAGAGACAAAAGCCATTCTTTATCTTGACAGCATTGTTTGTTCCATCATGTGATGTGTGATGTCTAATAAAAGACATTCAAAGAGCAAATTGCATTAAGAACTGTCAAGTAAATGCTCAAGAATGACAAATAAGAGGCTAGTTTCATTGCCCACAAATAGTCAAGTAATACAGGTTCACTGAGTTCAAGAAGGGAGAGAGAGAGACTGAGGAGGCATGAATTTTAAATTTCATTTGAGTCACGTATCACAGCTCGACATTTTCGCAGCAGAACAATCTCAGGAGCTCCTTCGTTTGACTGCCACACCTGAGCACATAAAGTCGCTTCCTTCCTAGACATGAATGCTCCATCAACTCAATGACTTTGTAGTCTGTGTCACATTAACGGAACATACATAGGGCTTGTGGTACCAGACAGTATACTGTAAAGAGGCCAATGGATTCGGGTGGATTTAAAATTGATCCTCTTAGAGAGTCAGCAAAGCCTCATGTTCTTACTGACGAGCAGTGAATGCAGAAACACCCTTTCTGCCGTAGCTCTGAGACAGAGAGATGAGAAATATCAGGAAAAAACAACAGCGGATTTCTATTGTCCCAAGCCAACTCATTTGCAGTAAAAGTGCTCTTAGGTTTTTTTCCCTGAAAATAAAACCAGTGCCTTTTAGTAGTGTGAGATTGCCAAAATATAATCCTAAAATCTCAGCTGATATCCAGAGCTCTGCCAGCTAAAGCTAACTGTCTTATGTAACCAATCTAATCTGATTTTGTCATATCTGATTACAGTTAATTCACAAGGAAATATCTCTGGGATATGAATGAGTGATGTAAGATACTGTTGTCCAGTTAAACAACAGTATCTTGCTCCTGAGCTCTGACCAGTGTCAGTTACTAAAAAACTTGCACTTTGTGACTAACTGGCTGCATCATTATTAGAAAACGTCCAACAAAATGCTCAATTCAACAGTTTTAAAACATTTCTCTCTAGGAGATTAAAGAAAGAAGGTTTAAACAGGTATTAAGAGCTGTGTGATGGCTTAGTTACTGACAGTAATTACTGACAATACTGAGAATGCATGTAAATTTTGCATGGGAGCCATCCTTTGTGGGCCGATGTGAATCCCCTTTAATACTATAATATACTGTTACAGCTCTTTCTCTTACAGTGTAGCTGTTTCCATTGAGTTACTCACTGTGAAGCTGCAGAGAGGCTGTGAGATAGAAATGATGCCAACTGATCTCAGCAGAGTGAGGGAGTATTGACCAGAAGCCTAGCTCAAAAGCCAGGCCCTAACACCAAGAGACACTGTCAGGAAGTGGAGCTACAGTATTGTGTGTGGGCAGATTGATTCCCTGGTATACTCGGAGAGAGGCAAGCCAGCCCTTTATTTCAGGCCAGCACTGGTGGAGACTCAAAACTTGAATTACTGTGGTCACCATCAGCAGTAACTGCACAGGGGTTTGTCTCAGCAGTGTTAATGCACAGATTTATTTATGGCTCTCAGAATTTCAAAGTACATTCTTACACAGAGTCACATTCAAAGCCCATTTACACTGCATCCATATATAGACCTTAGGGAAACAACTTTTTTTCTTACTGGTTATAATAATATTGTTCACCATATTTTCTCAGAATCAGCGTTAATGTTTTGAATGGTTCGCAAATATCTGTCTATGTACCTATGTGTGTATCTGTCTTTCTGTGAGTATTTATGTCTGTCTCTTGTCTTAGGTGTTGTTAGTTAATTTATCACTATAGGAGGTAGCTGAAAATGTTATTTCAGACTTATTACTCAGAGGGCTTCACACCTGAAAGACTGGACCAAAAAACATAGGTGTCAGAGCCCCATGAATAACATTATGCACAGATTTAGAATTTATTTCAATATGATTTTCATCGAAGGGTGTATGTAAGACCCATTCCTGTTCCTAAAGTTGTGTTTCATTTCTATAGTATGTTTTGCACAACATTTGTGTGATATTTATATCATTACTGCAGCCCATTTCAGTCCTAGGGAGAAATTGGAGGGCAGCAGCTTGGGATAAAAGGATTTATTTACATTAATTATTTAGAGTTTTAAAACACTGTTTGATTTTCTGACTCATTGGAAATCCTTTAATGAAGTCAAATTTGATTTGATTTTTCACTCCAAACCCTGGCTTGCTTTTCAATGGACTGCTAATAAGCTCTCATTGTACTTTTAGCTCCCTGACAACCTGTGCAGCTCAACCCACAGTGTACAAATTTGCATGCCCTTGTTTTTATTCTTTTCCTCTTAAGTGGTTTCTCTCTTGAATGGTACAGATTGTGCCATGTTAGCGCAGAGTTGCATGAAGCTCAGCAGTGCTGTACCCTGGCTTGCTTCCACCCTTGTCAGTGCCAGTGTTCGGTTGTAGCGATGAGACGTATCTCTGCACATCCCCTCCACCACAGCGGGTCAGCAGGGTCAGGCATCCAAAGCAGCTTTAGTCACACAGCAAGAAATATCAGGCAGTATGATAGCATAGCCTGGACCTCAGTGACTCACAGGTCTGATCAACATGTTCCAAAATAAGGAGAGAAGACGCAGAAATAGAAAAATTTTAATTATTTAAGAAAGTAGAAGACAAAGTAATTTAAAATATGCTTTTAAGAGAAAGTTTTTTTCATTTTACTAGCAAAAAATTTTAATTGTAAATCTTTTGGATAATTTGAATGGTTTTGTTAGGGTTACGTAATAATATTTCTTAAGTAGTCATTAGGAGTCATTAGGACATGTTAATATAACAATCTACACATATTGCGTTATAATAGAAAAAAATGTTGTTTCTTTTGTTAAGTTATATGGTTTATTTTGTCATTTTGTCTGGATGCATTCTTTCACATGGCATGGATGCAGGATGGAAATTTGCATGAAGGCATCAGAAACAAGCACAAATTGTAAATAAGCACAAAAAAATGTAGCCCATTTAAAGATGCATTCAACAATGTCAATAATTTCAGCTTCTCAAGAGGGAGAATTTGTGTCTTTTCTCTTTTCTAGAGGTTCAAATAACTTTACAGTACACAAGAAAACCATAAAAATTTAAACATTATGATGAAGGCAAGAAACCTTAAAACATTCTGAAGAAAACTGCAAGATGAGAGCAGTGGGAGGTGTTGTAAATATTTAAAAAAACATTCTTTGTTTTGTTCTTGTTAGAACACCCTCTATGACGTGAAACAGATAAAAAATATCTCTGAATGTATGCAATGAGCTTTGAGCTTCCTGCTGTAATCAAATGCACTCAGTAAAATCCCTGTATCTAACATTAAGTACCTCCTGTAGCACTGAGCACTGAGATAATATTATCAGAGGTGAGGTGAAAGGCCTCACGAGAACGTCACACTGTTGTGTTTTTTTCTCTAATGATATGTCCAGTTGCTATAACCTGCAGACACAACCACTGAATCAAGGATGCTTTCTCAGCATTCATCTTTAAACAAGTACCAAGTACACACTGACCACAGAGACACAAGCTTCATTGTTACACAGTCATATGTCAATGAATAGTAGCAATGTTACTGTACAGACCGGTGTTTAACACTGTGAACGCTGTGTGCACTCACAATCTGCGTCTTTCTCTGTCCTCCTCACATACACATGGTGTCATGTGAGTGCTATGTACCCCCGGCCTTGGACATTGTTGTATAACCTGTCTTTGCATTGTGGCTTCTTGGCCCAGTCAAGCATTGAAAGTGGACTTCAGTCCTGTTATGTAATCGTTCTCTGTGTGATTTCCACCTCTCCTTTGCACCACTGGAAGAATCTCTGCTCTGAGCTGGAATGTCAGTGTCACCAGCCTTTGAATCCTAAATAGTTTGCTTTTTAAATTTATGTACCACTAAATTTCACACCTTAGTTTTCTTTTAATATATGAAGAGCTTAAATAGCAGTGTCTGACAGCAAATTTAAGTTAAGAATAAGGGGAGCTAATTACATCGTTGTGAGGTTGAGATGTCGAAAGTTTTTAGTGAAAAATGCTTAGAATTATTTGAAAATGTCAGTTTTCTTTTTCCCAAAGGTTACATGACAAACTATATGCCAAACATGTTAGCATCATGTCTCTAGTGTGTGAATCAACTCATCTAGCATCGTTATCAGTGTAATTTGTTAATTTTGGTTGATTTGACCAAATACCTGCACGCTAATGACAGTCATGTCAGTTTCAGCTGTACTTAATGCTTAATATCTTCATAATAACAGCCTTACAGAGCTGCCAGCATGGCTGAAGACTCTTTGTCTTGTTAGTCTTTTTCAAGATATATTCACCAGTGTGTAACCTGAGGTTGTTTATTGTTTCCCTCCCACATGCTATCCCATGACAGTCACCACAAGAACACTCAGCTACATCACATAACCTTCTTTTCAGTGTAATTCATTAAAAGATGTTAAATCCGTGCTCTTGGCCCTGCCTCATGCATGACAGTAAACAGGATTGCTTGGTCTCCAAGGCTGTTTTCCATAGCTGCCAGTTATTGATCTAATGTCTCCCGTATGAATCGGGCCTACAAGTTGCTAATAATGAGGCTCAAGTCCAGCAGCCTGGCCTTGTCTGCTCCTGCAGCTGCACTTAGCGATGTTTCCAAATATAGTGCTTTTCTGTACTTACACAGGAAGCTGAGACTCTTTGCTAAGCCTTGGCTACAGTTGCATGCTTGATGGGGGTTAGAGAGTTTATGTGTTTGTGACTGCACTGGAGCCACAGGGGACGACTGATAGGTGTCATCTGACTAGCTTAAATCAGAGAGCTGTGGGTTTTCCTATAAAATTAGCTAAAGACTTGTGGCATCCTGTTGCAGGAGAAGCAAGACATTATGAAGCTAATTTGATGTCTTGAGTAAGGACACTGGTACCACAGTCTGCAGTGTGTAAATGCATACATATATTATCCTGTTCTGATGATTATAATGACAGTTGAAAACCTTTTTATATTGCTGTTGGCCAAATCATTTTGGGTAAAATACTGACATTTTCTGTAGGTTGTTTTCCTTTAGAGCTGTTGCACAAAGCAATCCTGTACTGCAAGATTATTTGTATTTGCTTTTGTTTATGGCTGTAAAAAACAAAAGCAAACAAAGACAAATCAAGAGTTACACAGACCAGATATTAGTCTTTTTAGTCAATTTTTGTTTTCAAGGCATTATCTGAACATTTCATAGAGCTACATATTTAAATTAAAAGCAAAAGCACATTTCAGCTTACCTGTTTGCAAAAATACCAAATATTCTGTGGTTCCAGTTTTTTTATTGTTGGGTTTTGCTACTTAAACATCTTTGATGACATCATCTTGATGTTAAGGAAATTGTAATTGGCTTATTTTACTATTTCCATGCATTTTATGGAGCAGCCAATCAATTAATCGGGAAAATAACTACCACTATTAATCAAAAATGGAAATATTCATTAGTTGCATAACAATGTAGTGGTAGGTGATAGGTGATCACTGGTGTTTAATGGAAATAATAGTGATCAACACAGTTCAGTTTTGGTTTATTGAACACACTATAGGGTAGTTTTCTGCAAATTAATGAGTAATGCTGAGGGTTTACACCAGTATGCTACAGAAATAAAAATGTTAAAGATAGAGAGAAACGGATGCAGTGTGATATATTAAACAGCTTTAAAATGCACCTGGTATTTGGATGCTCTATGGTGCAGCTATCCATAGGTCTTTAAATGGGAGGAGGCTGATGCAGAATGTATGCTGCAGGCCAACCCGCTCTGTGTGAATGCCATACTGCTGACCTTCTTCAGAAATGCTGTGTGAGGAGTACAGAATATCACACCATCAGACTGGTGCAGACCTCCTCCCACTTACAGTGCCTCTTACATACTCTACACTAGTGATGCACCAATGCTGTTCACAATTATTTTCTCAAGCCATTTTGTAAATTTTGTCATGCTTGCAACAATAAAAGTAATATTTACTTTCCTTATTAGTGGTTTTCATAAGAAAGTGAACAACAAAATACAGAAAAATACACTCTAAGGACAAAGTAGGGATCTGCCGCTAATTTGCACGAAGATATAGCAACGAGTTGGAAAAAAAACTTAAAAGAAAACAGAAATCCTAAAATATTTAAAAGTTATAATAAAGCAGCTTAATGTTAAATACTGTAGCTAGAAAAAGGCAAACAATAATTTGACATTCCCACTTCCTTACATAGATGAAAAGATCGATAACACTGAATGCTTAGTGTGTAGCTACAGTTTTCAGTGGACGTTGAGTTTGGCTTAGCATAAAGACTGAAAGCAGAGGGAGACAGCTTGCAGGGCTCTGTTAAAAGGGAACACTTTGAGACAACCAGCACTTATAAAGTTCACTATTTGCCCCCCCCATCCCAAAAAAAAAAAAAAAGCATGTGGGGTATTAAGTGCTGGGCTACAGCCAGGTGAGCTGTTTCTGCACTAGCAGACTTAATGCTAAGCTAACCATCTCCTGATGTACAGATATGTTATCAGTTTTATCATTTAAAATTAAATCAAAAATAAGTACATTTTTCAAATGTAAAGTTGTTCCTTTGAATTGAGATCTTTTAGTTTATAGGTATCCTAGTTATAGACCTTAAACATTTTCTGTTTATCAGAAGCACTGACAGAAACTAATTGCCTAGAAGGTAAATTGGTTCTCTTAGCTGCGCCATCTTCAATAATCCCAAATAATGGGGTTCAAAGCTCCCAAACATTGTGCTTTTATCTCATGATTGCTGACTTCCTTGTTTCCACACAGAACTGAGTACAAGGCTTACAGAGATGTGAAGCCGGCGAGGATGATCCGTGCCAAGTCCCAGTACCTGCCACCGGATGAGAAGACAAGCCTAGAGACCAGCTACAGTGCTACCTTCAGGGGGCAAGCCCCACTGCAGTCTGCTGACAACAAGGCCCTGGAGAGGAGGAGGATACGCAGTCTGTACAGCGAGCCTTACATTGACCCCACCAAGCAGGTGAGAACACACCTGTCTGACATTTGAGCTTTGTTTCAAATTAATTTACAGCGGGGAAAGTAAAGAGAGCTGAACAAACTCTAGATTACTGTAATGTTGGGATATTCTTGCCACGCTCATCTCATTGCACAGCACAATTTTTAGAAATAATTATAACTGAAACATTTCAGCTCAGGATCTCATTTCATCTGTCCGACATCCTTAGGTTGACAGGTATAGTGGCCCTCGCTCTAAACCCAAAAAGTCTGGAGCCACAGCTGCAGGCCAGGGCAAGCCAGTGAAGAAATCCAAAGATAAGCAGAGCACCGCACTCAGGGGCTCCAAGAAGACGACCTCGGAGAACCAGCCAGAGAACCGGCCGACGGTGGGGGACAAGGAGAAAAGTAAAGAGATGAACAACAAACTGGCTGAGGCAAAAGAGTAAAAATCATTTAGCTCTACTTATCCTTTTATTTCTTATTTTGGGGGTAAAACAAACACAGAGGCTGCAAAATTAAATAAGGTTTTCATCTTCCCTCTTCCTCTTCTTTCCCCCTCCAGTCTTTTTCTTATTCTCTTCTTTGTTTCGTGTCAGTATCCACTCATTCTTCTTCTCTGTCCACCTTCACTACCTCTTGACTACCTTTATACAATAAAAATAAAATTATATTTTGGGGTTTAGACATGACATGTCATTGCTCCTCCCATCTCATGCTATATTAGATGGCTATAGTAACAAGTGGGTGGGAGCATCCTCTTTCTCCGCCATTTGATGCCACCCACCACCCACTCTGCTCGCCTCCATCTCCAGGTTGCCATGGCTACTGGCTGCCTGGCTAGCCAATAGATGACTCTTGTTGCATGGGCCTATCAACAAGCAAATCTGAAGTGTTGGCTTTGATCAACTGAGCAGATTGCTTTGTTGACTTTATCAAGGATTTTTCTTTTCCTCTTCTTTTTGTCTTGTGAAGAAAAGATAATTAAATTGGCACTTTGGATGTGGTTTCTACACTTGCTAAATTAACAACAACTCAAAAATCTTTGATAAATGTCCTGCTTGGTTAGTCCTGAGTGTCTGTTTCACGGCTTGTTTTGTACCTGCTCTGTCATTTTTGCTGCTGTTCTCTTTTCATGGTAGAGCTCACAGGACTGTGTTGGCCATATCACAACGCTTTGTTGGGTGTGATTATGTTATTCAGTGTCTCATTTTGAACTGTTGCTGGCTACATACATTGTGTTCAATTCATCAGAAAAAACACCCTGTTGTCCCATTCAGCATTTGCTCCGTTCATGTGAGACTCATTCATACAGTGATATTTTAATTTACTCCAGGCCATTTTGTAACATCCAATTTGTTGCCAACTAACCATCTGGGTCACACTAAACTGACTGTGCATTAAACACCACTCATTTGCATAGCAGATGAGTGTTCCTGCTGAATTAGATAATACAGTTTTCAGTGGTAATGACATTTCAAATCAGAGTAAAAACATTTCTCAGAATCAGAGAGGGATGAGTTCATTGGAGCCATGAAATTATGTGCTGACTAGTTCTCGTTGTATCACGTCTGTCACTCACTCAGTGTTTAGATCTGTCAATCTCAGTAGCCATAACTCAGTGTAATAACCTCCAACATGGTCTTTATTAACAAGTTATGCAATTGCAGTAGCATGCACTCAAACACACACACCTCCCTTTGGCTTTGTTGAAATGCACTCTGCAGAGGGTAACCGTAACCAATGTGATTACACTGCCGCAATATCATAGCAGACGGCTCTTATTGCTGCTTAATAGCACTTTTCACATTGCCTTTATAGAGGGAGTTGCATGGATAAGGTACAGATTCAAATTCCAAAAAAATCATAAACAATTCACTGCCATTTCTGATTTTTTTTTGCAAGGATAAAAACTTTATTTCTTAAAAGTTACATATGTTGATATCATCCTCTATTAAAATATACCACAATTAGGGCACAGTGACGTATTAGTAGTAAGAGTAATTGTTTCCCTTTTTTGGACCCAAATGTTCGTCACTCTTTCTTATGTTGTGTCACTTGTTTTGTACAAATTTCAGTCAAGTATATCAGCAATGTGTGATGAGATAAGATTGTTAATTGAACAATCTTAACCTTTACATTGATTTGTCTGACTAGTTTAACACCGTGGTTCTGTGCTTGTGAAGAAGTATCCAGCAAAACATATCAAACCTGCTGTAAAGCCTCTATTTTTAAATTCTGGTTTAACAGAAATTTCCTCATTGAGATGTTTCGAAGAAAAGGGGACTATGAAGTAAGTTGAATTGTACATGTTTATCTGTTAAAACTAATCCTAACCTCTCTTGTATATATAGCTTTTATCTGTCTATATTAGCATAGCAAGGCCACATGTTGGCTGGGTTCAAAGCACCCAGCTGCTCTCTCTAAATCTGAGCATATACTCTTATATATTGTGAGAGAGAAAACAAAGTTAATTTCTTCAAGTCTTCATTTTTGGATTAGAGGAGCACTGAACAGTTTTGTCATGGGTCCACCCATCATGGTGCTCCACCCCACACACACGCCTCATTATTATCATTAGCTCTGCTCCTCGGCATCCTGCCCTCCATTCTGAGTGAACTGTCTCTCATGTCTGTGATGTCTGAGACAGCAGCCATCATCTCTTACCACCGTGTCTATCCCAGCTGAGCACACGCCCCGTCAGGGATAAGGGCCTTGCTCATTAGCATTTTGCAGCCTTTGGTAGGGGGACCCTTTGTCATGTAACATGAGGGAGGGGGTTTGTAGGAGCAGTAAATGTAAACAGTGCTTAGCACACCACACACCCTGTGCTATTTTTGTGATTCTTAGGAGAATAAGGATAGAAAGTATGGTAAAGAAGGTTATGTCTTGGGCAAAAAAAAAAAAAAAAATGACTGTGACGTGCTTGTGTTTTATCTGCTTGCTCATATTTAATGAACATTACAATAAATGCAAAAAGCAGAAAAAGCAGTGTCTTCTTGCTTTTTTTTAATAAGAATGGTGAAAAATTAGCGGTTGCAGGTATCTGTCAGCATTTTCCTGTCCCAGTGTTTGTCTTCGTGAGAAAGACGACATAATTAAATCCACATGGAAGAGAATTTTGCTCTCACAACTTCTTTCTATGCTTACCCAAGACTGCGCTGCGTTCTGGCATGAGCTCTGACATCCTCTGCAGGCCCTGCATGTTGCCCTCATGTGAGAGCTGAAGAATATATTATTTTTGCATCATGTCTAATATATTCTCCTCCGACTCCTCCGACTTTTAGAGCAATATGCATGTCAAAGGATGTCCAGAAACTTATTCCAGAATAAGATGTCATGTGCTTCTAAGGCTTCTAGTTTATGTATGAATTATGCTTTTAAAACAAAAAAAAAAAAACAGGAAAACACCAACAAATGTGTGATGTTACATTTGCTGAGATCACATGTTTCTTTTCACATTTAGCCTGGTGTCATGGTTAGAGTATTTCACATTTGGATGATGCTGTGTCCAATTTATCGTGTGCTAATGAGTGACATTCTGATTCATTTGAAGGGTTGTGCTAAAACAGTACCACTACATACAACTCTGCCAGCCAATCCGAGATATTGGTTGGGTGCAGACTCTAAAGCAACACCTGTGGGGCTGTGCACTACCCAATCCCAGGTAATCAATCACGAGAGCGACGAAAAGAAAAAGCCACAAATGCCACTCATTCCCATTCATACACACTTGTGATTTACTTTTGTTTTTCAATTACAGTGGCACAGTCTTTTTTTTTCTGGAAAACCACCACATTCTCTTTGTTCAATGCCGCAGGTCATAGCCCCCTCTGTTTTTCTCTTCCATATGGACATTAAAGTGGGGGGTTGGTTGGGAGGGGCTGTCCCACTGCCTGCTGTCACATCCTACATGTAAGGTTCCTTAAGGTGCCTTTCTTAAGGAGGCCTCCAGTTAAGTCCAGTCATCTCCAACCACCCGTGAACCTTCGTCAACTGCTACACCCACTATTCAGGGCTAAAACAAACTGCATGACAGTTGATTTATCCACCCAGGGAGGAGGTTGTAGATCCCTGTTCGGCTAGTTTATGAGACAGGCAATCATGTAATCATGCTACAAACTGAGGCACTCTGCATCTTAGCTTGTCATCATCTGAAGCATGCTTCCACTGTTTTCTGTTGGACCTGCAATCTGATGTTCTGTTTAACAATTTGGACTAGAACCTTGAACTATAACTGCAATATGTGAGCTTGGATGTAAGACGATGGGTAAGTATGAACAGAATGAGCAAAGCTGCAATCTGCTTTGGTAAGAGACTTTTAAAAAAATCTAAGTGCATGTTAATGCTTGTCACTGATTTGTACTGCTAATGTATTTTTATTGAAATGTGATTTGGATTTGTCCATAGTGTTCTGCATCTTGCAGCTATTCTTTCACAGAACACCCCGAGACCCTCATTGCACTTGGCATCCTGTAGAGCGTAACGTCGCTGTGACTAATTGAATGGGTCAATGTATAGATTTAAACCAATGGCCTCAATTGATCTGTGTATTTCTGCAACACAATGCATTATACAGGTTTGTCAAGTTTTTAATATTATGTATTACATGATTTGTGAGATCGTGATTCAGTTGAGCTTGTCTTGAGGCATTTTTATTCAATATTTTGAGATGCTCAAACAGGCATACAACCCCCATAATGATGTTGTAGTTTGTGTCATGATGAATTTCAGCCTTAAAGCAGAAGCCTGATATTTTCCCTTGGAATGAGCGGTCACAGGGTGCTCAGTTCAACTCAGCCCTCTTATTTGTTGTTTGCCTGAGAGAAATGCCTCATCATGTGTCTCTTTCTGTCTTCCTCTTCTCTGGTATCTTAACCGTGTGCTGCCTCCTAGAGATGCTAAAGACGAGCCTCTCCGACCCAGTCATCATCATTCCCAGGGTGCTGCTGGAGGAGAACCACAACCATTGCAGGAGAGACCCGAGCCTCGGCGGAGCGGTGGGGTCGTACGCTTTGCCCTAGATGGGAACCAGACTGAGTAGTTCTGCAGAGGCAGACTTTTACAGAGACTGCTGCTCTGCACTGTAAATATCTAGTATTTGGCTCTAAGTTGGATTAGGAGATGAGTTGAGTCCCTCAACAAAAAAAAACAACTTTTTGCTATCTAAGGCTAAGAGAAAGCCCACATATTTGAAACAAGCATGTTTGAAAGAGCTTTTGGCTCTAAGGTCACAGCTGTTTGAGCCATGGTATAATTGCAAAGGTGCTACATCATTTTTTTCTGGTTTCATGCAATTTATTTTCAAAGAATATGTCAATATTATCACAGATATCACACCATTAAGTGCTTATACAACAACTACAAAAAGTGTACTGTACATCAACCGGTTTTAGTGTAAATAAATAAGCATAACTTGCAGATTGCCATACTGTATTGTAGTTTTTGTTTTATGGTCAGTCATTTTATAATAGGGGTTTGTTCAGTGTGAATTCATGAAGAGTTCAGCATGTAGCAAATCAAGAGGCTTTTACTTAAATTTAACATCTCACTTTTTTAGAGTTTTTTCTTACTGTTGCTTCACTGACTTTTTAGTAAAGTAGGAGACATGTTGGGGTAATATAATTTAAGGAATTTTTTATGGTAAATGATATATTTTAAAAAAGCATTATTTATTATGCAAGGTAAAGTACTTATTTTGTACGTGTTAATTAGAATACATGCACCAATGTTACACCTCTAGGTTGTTTTCAAGAATTGGGAATAACTCTGGCATTATTGAAAAAAGGCGTACAAGGCCTTTTATGGCTCTTGGAAACTGAAACTGATGAATTATCCAAAATAAAAATGGAAAACTGTAAAGTTACAAAGAAGTGAGCTTCTCAGATCAGTTCCCGCATCCAACTTGGCTTGAAATAAAGGGGCAAAATTGCCACTATTTTTATATTAAAGATTCTAATCAAATCTAATTAAAGAATACACAAACAAGTTTATGTATTTGTGCAGATTTTCAATGCAAACTTTCGCTGTCAGGCAGTTTTTGGTACTTTGTGCTTCAGACACTTTTCTGTTAGCACTAGAAAATCATATTAAAGTTTGATATCCAACAATATAAATAATACTAGAAAACAAAAGGCTTGAAATATGAAGCTGGTCTATTGTCAAACAATTCTGCATTTTCTACCACATAAATCCCTGCTGGACAAAAATAGCTCTGAACCTATTAGTGTGCACTTCTGTCAGATGTTGTTGCTATTAAGCAACAAAAAGGAAAAAGTGATGAATTACCTTCTTTCCCTAAAAACCAAGAGCACTATTTCTGGAAGCAATATTTGGCAAGCTTTTTGGGCTCCTCTTTAAGGCGGCTACTCATATTTCATTTATGGCTTGTAGTCCAGTGTGTAAGGGAAAGAGAGACTGGAAACAGGACAGGAAACAACACGAGGCAGCTGGTCAGAGAGTTTGCCGAGGAGCAGCAGTTTCCTTGTCACAGTTCATTCTGCTGCTCATTAGACTGGCTTTGTTTCATTATGCCATTAATTCAGAACAAACCGTGTGACAATGTGCCCTATATGACTGTGCTCATACTCTCTTATATGCATACAAACATAACACAATGTGCACATACAACATAGCTGAGCTCAGATATGGGGTCTTATCACACATTTGTGTTGGTGCAGAAGTAACAATCTGTCAGGCTTTATCCCTTGTCTTGATGAAAGACTTACGAATTATTGTTCTGTTGTGTTATACTATTGGTAGTAAGAGAAATACCAGTTAAGATCTTCCCAAACAGGGACACTATGAATACAGTTTTTTGATGCAAAGAGTTAAGACCCCTCTAAAAGCAATCATCAAATATTGATAAGCAAATGTAGTAGTGCTGGAGGAAGTAGTCTTTGTAGTTTTTTGTAAGAAGTATGTTGAATGTCTTCATCAACTGGTTAAATTGCAGTTTACGTGTCCCAACTCATATTATATATGAGGTATAGATTTTGATGAAACTAAACTAATTGTATTAAGTGTATTATTTGGCTAAATAAAAATAATCATTATATGAAGATGTATAATTCCAGTAATAAACATGCTGTCTTCACTTAGAGAGGAGTAAAGAGGACTGATAGTTTCATCACATGGTGCAACAACAATCGCCTGAAGCTCAGTATCACCAAAAACAAGTGAGCTTGTGATTTACTGCAAGGCTTCAAATATTGATGTTGCTGGTCAGAGGTTGCTGTAAAGAAGCTATAAATCCTAATGTGGTGATGCTTCACATACGTCTTCAATCCAGCAGCACAGAAGATCGAAACACCCAACACAGTTTCAAGGTGGAAACCCAAGAACAGTGTCAAGAGTACGGTAACTGACCCAATGTGAAATATGGTCACAGTCTCCTCCTCTGTCCCTGGGTTATGGCACCAAACAATGGCCAGAAATGTGTTTGATGTCACATTGGAGTTGACCTCTAACCAGCTGAAGTGGGCATTTGTCCCTATTTTGAAATACTTTTTTTCTCAAGGTGTTTCTCAGACATCACATTCACAAAAATGTGATGCACAGACAACTCAAAAACATAATACAGAGACAACTGTTACAGGCACATGCATTACAAAAAAGTCCTGCATTAAAAATGCAACTTAAAAAATGATATAAAGTAAATGATTTGTAACAGTAAATTCACCTGAAGGCTCCTGGAAAAAAAATAAGATATGATGTATATGAAAAATCACCAGTGTTCAATAAATAGCCTTATTCATTTTAACAAATTGATAGTGCAAGCTAGACAAACTTAAAGCTATACATTAAGATTTAAGGCTCCAAGGAAATTTCTCTTGTAACTTAACTCTTAACTACTTTTAGTCTTACTTACTTATTCTTTCCCAGCTCAACACAACTTACTGAAAACTAAAACGAGTGTCTGTACTTTGATTTTTACAGGAATTTCTAAAAATGATTAAAATGTAATGGGATGTGTAAAAAGTGGTACACCTAATTTTTTACAACTTTGTATACTGTTGGTTTGTTGATTCTAAAACAATTTATCATGGTCTCATATATTATAAATGACAAATCAAGTAAGCGCTTTGTATATTTCAATCTCAACTGTTGAGAAGTAGAAGTATGAAGCACCTTGTGTCTTAAGTTAAATTCCACTACTGAAATACATCAATTTAATTGCTTGACAAGCTAAAGGCACAAAGCAGGTGGCTGAGATTTTATAACAGCCCCCAGACTGCATAACAGTACTGCTGACTTTTAAGGACTGTGATCCATTACAGCGTCCAGGTGCTCAAAGGACGATCCTGAGCTGCTGTTAAAACACAATAAGGATGTTTAATTAGTAATGACCTGTGTGAGTGAAAGCCTTTGGAGATTCCTGTATATCCTGCACACACACACACACACACACACACACAGTGCATAAAGCATGATGAATGACTGTGTCTCAAAGCCGCCCTGACCTGGATGAACAGAGAGAGAGACGGATGTGAGGGAGAGGGGGAGGAGAGAGGAAGGACTGTGGAGACACAGATCATGTTGCAGCCATTACAGGGGATGTGGCTCTGCTGCTTTCCGGAAATTAGCCATACAGAGAGGAAAGCTAATTCCTCCCTCAGTGCATGCCCCCTTCTCAATCCCTAATGATAGATTTATGATTCAAGAATCACTCCCTGGACACTTGTTTTGTGTATTTAACAATGAAGATCGTTACTAATTGCGGCTACTTTATGTGTGTGCGTGTGTGAAGGTTATGAATTATCAAACACCTGCACACCACTGTTTTTACAGTCCAGTGTCACCTGAGGCCATTCAAGGTAGATTAACTGCAGAGCAGCACGAAAACATGCATTAAGGGCTGGAGGAAATCTGCAGCTCAGAAATCTGCATACAGAACCTGAATGCAGCAAATGTTTCAAATCAGTGATAAAGGCATATTTTATCCAATTTCATGATTCCCCGCTCTTTCTCCACCCTTTGATCACTTGCGCTCTCCCCTCCCTCATCCATCATTCCCTTCATCCCTGCACTGGGCTGTTGCCATAGTGACGGGTTGCCAGGTCTCAGACAGTGAGGCTGAATGGGTTAATTAGGAGGCGGGGCACTCGCAGCCCTCCAGATGGTAGTAAACCCTCCTTCACTCCAGGTCTCCAGGGACCTCCTCTCAAAGAGAAAGCCTCTCCTGCTTAGTATTCAGCCCCTCACCGTCAATCCAAGAGCTGCATGTACGACCCTGTAGTCAACAATGTGGGATTATGGGAAGTGTTGGAAACAGAGAACCACCTCGTCAGCTCTGCTCGACTAGGAAAGGCTTACTCAAGGTCTTTCTTGCAAACGCTGATCTGATTGCCCGGCCCAATCAGATTCTTTTAAAAGGATTAAAAAGAGCAGCTTTTTAAAATTTCCTCTCATGCCTTTTGTCGACCTCTGTAAATAGTGTAAACATGTCATCTCTATGCATGCAGGAAGCCATCTTGCTTTGTTTTTGTAGACTCAAGAACTGTGTCAGCAGCACCCCCAGGTGTCTACATTCATACAAGACATGTTTATTTTCACACCCAAAGAGCTTGTTCAGCTGGGAACAGAGTAAACATTTCAGCTGTGTAACAGACAATACAAATACAAAATGTGCAACTGTAAAAAAAATAGCAGCTAAATAAAAATAAAGTGATTACTGTGCTTGACAAGTTTTACAGAGTGTATATTTCAAGCTTATTTGACAAAATGACATGATCATTTATACAAAGTTATGCAACGAAAGCTTTTGTGCAAACTTCTTACAGTTTTTCCTCTAAGTTAAATATGTAGCAATATATTCTCAATTAATTCTATTCTGTTTAATTCTAATTTAGTTGAGTGCATTTTCTTCAGTATTATCATGGCTAAGCTCCTCTGAATAGTGTTTGCTTCAACCAAATATAAAATAAAGCTTAAAACTTTCAAGATAGCAGTTTGTACCTTTCACAATGTGTAACAAGCCATGCCTACATATTATTTATGTTAAATTTTAATAAAATATTTATAGTCTCTACATTTGACATTCCAGTGCGCAACTACTCTATTACTTAAATATCTGAAATATATGTCCAGGAGGCAGGTAAAATACAAATATAATCTGTACTTCATTTATTATTTAATGTGCAAAGTTTTGCAGTTTTGGTTTGGTTCAGAACTAAAATGAAAGTTGAGCAATAGCGTCACCAAGTGGCAGCTGTACTGTAATAACATAATAAATGTATCTGCAAGAATGTTATTCTTTTGTGAATCTGTTACTCTGTGTCTTGGTGCACCCTTAGGTGTTAAAGACAAGATAGGTGAAGTTCTCCTGCTTGGGTTTGACACTGAAATTGTAGTGTCCGATGCGGTTCCTTTGGTAGTAAAACAGGCAGACAAAACCGACGATGAAGATGAGCGACAGGCCAATTCCCAGACAGGCGAGTCCAGCTATATGAATAGTGTTGTATTCATCCTCAAAGGACTCTGCAAAATGTCAGGATCAAGCATTTAAATCACTACACATACAATGAAAAGGAAAAATGATTAATAGATTATTTAAAAATACTGTGGCTTGTAATTTTACTCAGTACTGACTGTTACGATGAGCCTTCAGCACACTTACAAAAAGCTGAATTCTTTCAATTGTACTCATGAGACTGTCATGACTACAAACAATCAACTTCAAATGAAAACACCTCAAATATATTTAGTCAAGTTCAGGTCATTTGAAATGTGTGTTTTCCATCAAGCTATTCAAACTTGCCTCTTCACCAGACTGATGATACGGACAGCAGTGCTGCTGGCCTACTTTACCATCATGATGGCCTATTCAAATTTTGAAATGAAGAGACACTTAAGTTTTTAATGGACGCTGAAAATCTTGATAGCTGTTCTACTTTCAAACCTGACTCACTCATGAGTAGCAGAGTTGAAGCTGAAGTGTCTTTTCTGCTTCAACTGGATTTAAATTCCAAAAATCCCATTTTTTAATCAAATGTAAGCACAGCAGAGACATGAAGCTGCAGAGTATTTTTTAACAGTATCATACATATTGTTATTCTGTGTGAAAATGCTCACCTTCATCAGATTTCAGCAGAGGTCCAGACGAACCATAAGCTGTCCCAATTGTGTTTGAAGACCGAGCTGTTCTTTGTAGACAGTCCTACAAGAAAAAACACACAAAGGAGAAAAGATTCCTGCCTCTTTATTATCATCTGAATGACTGGATGCTTCGGTTGGAGTGAAGGATTAGTTATTTAAGACTCATCCACTCTGTGGAAGCTGTGAGGATGGATCAGATGTGTTTAACAGGATGGGCATACTCACAGGCACACAGGTGTCAGATCCGATCTGTGCACAGATCTGGACCTGGCAGTGCAGGTAGATCACATTCAGGTTAACGAAGGAGAATATCTGCACTGACACACGAGATGTGCTGGAGTTCCCGTTCATCAGCACTTTGGTGTATGCGTTCAGGGCACAGCTGTGGAGACAGAGACACGAGAAACTGAAACCTCAAACTCTTCTTTATAATCTGTCTGCATTTAATGTGGAAGCAAATGGAATCTAAATGACTTAAAAAGTTACTGTATGTTCCCACTATATGTGCCTTTATCTTCCTTTGATCATTCTACTGTTAATTGGATAACTGTGGCAATTCTAGAGTTAATACATGCAAACAAGCGCTGACCTCCGGCGATGCATTTATTAAAGGCTCTATGTAGAATATTAACCCTCATCAAGAAAGTGCATAAGACAACTGTATTTCTTCTTGCAGTTTAGGATTAAAGCACTGAGGGGGTCCAACTACAAAATCTTATTGAGGACCTTTTATAAGGCAAGTTAAAGCACCTGAGGTAAGAAACAGTTTTTCAACTCTGCCTTTAACCCAATTTTTAGGTCACCCTGCTATCTCAACAAGTATAAAGGGAGCTTCACATTGATTATACGTAAAAAGAAAAACACCTTTATGCCTTAATTTAAAACCTATAGAAGCAGGGAACTGACATGGTAGCAATAATTTATTTTATTTCCGTTATTTGGATTAATTTTCTTTTTATTTTAGGATAACAGAGTCATTTCTCATAATAAGATAAGATATTCCTTTATTAGTCCCACAATGGGGAAATTTGCATTGTTACATTTGCATTGTAACAGCATGATAATCTCTCCTTTTAGACAAAAATTCGCTGTTTTAAAAAGTAATTCTTAAATTATTAGAAAACAATTTTGTTTTTCCATCGTTACAAGATAATTTGCTCATTATCTTGAGATTGAATCCACTGACCCCTGCACATCCTAAACCTCTGGTTGAGATACTTTGCAGTAACAGTAGCAGTGACAGCATTAGTGAGATACTTAGTAAAAGCTGCAATTAAAGTGAGATAAGAGTGAATGTGTTATTTGTAGTATTTTGCTAAGATAATGATAGACATGATGATAATGCTGTGGGTGAGAGCAGACCTGTTTTCCAAGAAGATGTGGCTGTTGGTGTCTCCAGGGTTTTGGGTGGGAGTGGCCCAGCATTTGTTGATAACTACTTTAATATGCTCTGAGGAGGTGTTGAGGCTGACCTCCACCACCACAGCCTCTTCAGGGGACAGGCTGTAGTTATAGGGCAGAGGCACAGTGCCATTCATCAGCTGTACCATCACCTGGAACGACCCCAAGCCCACGATGACGTCTTTGATCATGTCATGCCTGGAGATAAGTGAGGGAAAAAAGCATACAGCCATTCAATTAAAAGGAGCATAAATCTTAACTACAACCTTTTTACAGTATTATATAATTAAGCATCTGTACATCTGATTTTTTAAAAAAGCATTTTAGCTGCTTTAGATGATCTCTAGATTTTTTGAAAATGCTGAGTAGTCATGACAGCAGATGAAGCATACCCCATGGAGCCAAAGTCAGCAGAGATAAGCATGCTCTTCATATATGCACACATGATGGGGACCTCCAGACGCATTTTGGGTACTTTCACTGTTCCATTAGGTGAGGTGTACTGATCCATTGAGTTGAACAGGGTTACAGTCGCTGTGTAGTGGGTTTCATTCTAAAACACCAGATGCAGTTTAGGTTATTTCCAGGAGTAAATGCACTTCATTGGAGGCTACATACTGATGAACATTATGCCGATGAAACATGCAACAGCATTAGAAAATACAACCATTTCTCAAATGCAACACTTTTTTGGAAGTGAAA
Organism: Acanthurus lineatus; assembly: GCA_029814665.1. Classification (NCBI taxonomy): domain Eukaryota; kingdom Metazoa; phylum Chordata; class Actinopteri; order Acanthuriformes; family Acanthuridae; genus Acanthurus; species Acanthurus lineatus. The sequence goes on along the minus strand of JAPZDV010000006.1, from coordinate 5,095,369 downwards.
ACAACTCACATGCACAAGCTGAGTGGCACACTCATCCCAGGCCACAGTCAGCTGGGCATGAGTGGCATTACCGCCATTGACTCCACATTTGGCCAAGCCCAGATACAGGGCACTCTCCCTGATGTTGGTACTCTCAAGAAAATCCCTGGCAACTGTCGCAGTGATGGCAGCAACCCTGCACTCGACTGAGATAGCACCTGGCATGGAGGTACTAGTGGCATTAGTATTGGTTGGAAGAGCAGTAGTTGTGGTTGTGGGGCTAGTAACAGTTGTAGGGGTAGAAGTCATGGAGGTCATTGCAGTAATGGTGGTGGTTGGGGCAGTAGTTGCAGCAGTAGGAATGGTAGTTGTCATAGAAGAAGTGGTGTTTGTAAGGGCAGTTGCAGTTGTTGTAAGGGCAGTAGGGGTTGTTGCAGCAGTGATGGTTGTTTTGGGGGTAGTAAAGGTAATTGTTGTGGCAGTGGGGGTTGTTGGGGCAGGGGTTGTGATTGAGGGAGCAGTAACAGTGGTTGTTGGGGTAGAAGTGGTCATCATTAGGGCAGTGGAGGTGGTTGCTGAAGCTAGAGTGGTGATTGCTGTAGTAATGGTTGTTGTTGGGGCAGTAGAGAGTGTTGTGGTGATCTTTGGGGCAGTAATTGCTGTAGTTGGGGCAGTAGTGTGTGCAGTGGTTGACACTGGGACAGCAGTGGTGGCTGCTGAATCAGTAATAGTTGTTTGGGCAGTAGCGGTGGTCGTTGGGGCAGTGGAGATTATTGTTGGGGCAATAGAGGCTGTTGTTGATGAAGCAGAGGTGGCTGCAGTGGTAGAAGTGCTGGTAGCTTGAACAGTGGTTGAAAGTGGGGTAGCTGTTTCTGTGACAGGGGAAGTGGCTGCAACCACTGTGGTAGATGGGACTGTAGCTGAAACCACTTCACTTGTTGATATAACAACTGTGGTTAAAGCTGAAGTAGTGGTTACAGTGATTAAAGCTGGATCATCGGTTGTTGGTGCTATGTGAGCGAAAGGGGTAACGCTTACTGTAGAAATGAATGTGGGTGTCATTGCTGGTGTCATCGGTGATGTCAAGGGAGTGATTTCTGCAGAACACAAAACAATCTAGTTAAAAATGTTGAAAATATTCTGTTATTATTCAGTGCATATAACTTGTGTGAGATTAATATTTCCTACTACACCACACTGTGAGGCTGTACCTTGACAGGCTCGTCCAGGTCTCTCTTGGTTTTTGTCTATAAATCCTTCAGAACAAACACATGTGTAGGAGGCCCAGGTGTTTGTACATGTAGCCCACTGGGAACAGTCATTTTCCCCTGAAGCACACTCATCAAAATCTACAAAAAGCAAAATGTTTGGCTCAATAAGTCAAACTTGATGCTGTCTTGAAAAAAATTCAGGATGGAAAAAAATGAGAGGTGAAAAGACCAACAAAAACATTTGTTGGCCTTATTTACAACATTTACTAATCACTGTGAGCACTAAAAGACCTGCTCTGGAATTTGTGTTGCACTTCTGTAAAGCTGGGGTCCTTTCAAGAGTCATAATAAAAATAACAGGTCATAACTGAGGCAGTAGAGATTGAGATTGTTTGTCTGTTAGGTCCTGGTTTAATAAAACACATTGTTAGAACAGAGATCAGATTAGAGACGTACCACTTATGTTCGTGTTGTTTGTATCCACAGTGTACTTGGTGCTGTTCGTCAGGGAGTGCAGCACGGCTGCAGACACGTTACTGATGTCTTGGCTTTGACTTGGGGTGAAGATGAGGGTGAAGTTGACCACCACGCTCCCTGGAGAGAAACCTCTGATTTCTATTCTTATCTGGCCTGAGTCAATCATTGCCTTCATCTCTGGAGACAGTTTCTGTTTGATCTGTGTGTAATGAAGGAAAACAGCCCCACAGTAAAAATAATGATGTGAGTGAATGAAACAATATAAAACTTAAATTCAGTGATGTTTATTCATTAAACTGAACATGCTTACATCATATGGACTTCTATTTATGGACTGTATTCTGTCACACGCACCTCCTCTGTAATACCCTCACTGAGGTTTCTGTAGGCTTGACTGCTGCTGTTCTGAAGATCAGCGGTGAACTCAATGTTGGTGAGTCTTGCTGTGGCATCAAGAGTCTGAGCATCTACAAAGAAAACAGCAGCCTTCTAACCAGCCTTTGTCCTCTTGGTTAGGCATTGAATAATTTCTTCATCACACTGTCAGGGCACGTCATTGTTTTACTTATTACACTACTTTGTGGGGTATTATTTGATGGTTGCATCTTACTTTTATTTGCATTCAATAAACTGTCTAGGTCAGTTCCTTCTTCTGTAACTGAGGGGAAAATACCTTTTCATGTCATTTTTCTCAAAAAATGGGTACAAAGACTTCCACGTGGAGAAAGATTTTCATCTTTTTGACACTTAATTGAATTTAAAGCAAACTTTTCAATGCTAGTATAAAAATAAAAGCAATATCAACAGCACATCCCTAAAACTAAATTCATTATTTAACTCATTACGTTTTAAGTTTTTAACTTTCACCACACAGATAATCAATACACAAATTGTACATCTACAGCTACATCTGCAGTACTGTCTTTATATCGCTAAAAAGTGACAAGCACAGGATCAACTGACTTCCTTTCTGCATGGCTCTTACCGGTCCTGACTGATATACGTAGGGCGTTTCCTTGGCTTCCACAGGCACAAGGTGTGACAGTGACATTGTAGAGAGTACCAGGGTTCAGTCCCCTCACCTCCTCCATGGTCTCACTGGTTTCATTTGAATGAATGACCTCTGACCCCTTGCTTACAAGAACCTGGTAGGTCTGATTCTTCTGAAACTGATCAGACCAGTAGATAAAGAAGGAGGTTCCAGTGACGTTAGCCAGCCATAAGCTGCTGATGCTGGGAGGAGCTGGAGGGCGGTGGTGGGGAGTGTTGGGAGGGAAAGGGACAGTAAGTTTGGTAATCATTTGTTCATTTTGGAGAAGCTAATAATTTCACCAAGATGACATTGTATTCCATAATGAGGGGATACAGGACACAACAGCCAACTCAGCTCTGACAAAAAAAAGCAAAAAGCAAACAAAACAAAAAAAAATTCACCTGCCAGTACTTTAAAAGCCCAACAATTAGCGCATTATATTTGTTGCTTAATTCTGGCATCATTAAGGGCAGCCTCATGAGAAGGACGCAGTACTGATGGTTCCTCAGAAAAGTTCAGGAAAGCAGCTTTTTAACAGAGACAAGAAGCTAAACAAATACGCTTGCTAAAAAGCCAGTCAGTCATTCATCCTTGAAGTCTCTTCTCTTGTTAAACTGAAATATACTATAAAGCATAAATTTCACCTTCATGTCACTTTACCGAAGTGGTTTGGCAAATGTAGGTTTGGTTAACTTTCCTTTCTGACACTTATTCAACATACAATGTGTTATTTTATGGCAGAGCCAAGCTACCTTTTTTAGTCTGAGCTAAGCTAACCAGCTAATGGATACCTTCATGTTTACCCTACAGATATGAGACTGGCATCAATCTTCTCATTTAACTCTCAGAAAAAGAAGCAAAAAAAGTAATCCCCCATAGTGTCTCATATTTCCCCTAAAGATATCTGAATCAGTTTGAAAATATATTTAATCAAAAGGTACAAAATGACTATAACCACATTTAACTACTAATTATCTACAGAGCTCATCAGCACCTTTTTAATTTAATTCTATTGATAAAATCAAATATTTCTAATTTAGAGATTTCACAGCAGCCTTGAGACAAAAATAAAACATTTCTTACAGCATGTGGTTGCTGGCAGAGGGGAGACTGTTGAGCTCATGCTGGTGTGAGGTGCAGAACTTGTCCACTGCAGATCCTGTGATGAATTATAAGGGACAGAGCTTGTAGTGCTCAGAGCCACAGTAACGCTGGTCTCAGTGGAGATGAGAAGATCTGTGGTGTCGTTGCCCTGAGGCTCAAGTGTGGTGTTGTAAGGTGGGGTGTAGGTTGTGTTCATGGGAGGCAGGTAGGTGTGAAGGGATTCTGTGGTAGTCCATGCACTGACGTCAGCTATGAAGAAAGAATACAAGTAGATGTTGAAATCAAAGCCTTTGATGCAAAATAAGAAGTGGGTTCACAGAGTTTATCTACCAAGTCTGTCATCACAGATGTTTATAAATTAGACACTTGGCAGATAATACAGTTTGTTGTATTAAAAAGAGTCATGTCCCTGACTAAAAACATAATAAATCCAGAGTGTGGCCTCCAGCCTCAAGGTGAGTATTATTCTCTTGTTAATGTAAACTTGATTTCCTGGTACAAGCAGCAATCACCACTCTAGCTTCAGCAAGAACAACTCATGTTAGTACTGTCTCTGTTTGTGCTTGCATTGCCTCATCATTTTACCACAGTGCTTACCAGCAGTGAAAGCATGGCTGGGATTGCTTTCACCTACTGAGTGAGTGAGTGAGTGTGCATATGTGTGCGTGCGCATGTGCGTGTGTGATAATGGCAAAGTGTGAACCTGGATTTATATTTTGTAGCAGGAACCACCAAAGCAGTCTCAGTAATTTGCCTGGTGTTAATAGTGGACACATAGATGGACGTTTATGTATAACTTCACCACTGTGCAAGACGCACAGTAATGCGGAATGAAAGACCAGTTATGACAGATTTAGTCAACATAGTAGCTTCATTACTCTACAAGTGACAAAACTTTACAGGTGTGTAGTTAAGATCAAAACAAAGGCTGAGTTGGCCGATAGGTTTAGTCTGACTCATGAGTGCTGAGTACTCAATAATGCAGCAATAGGTACTAAGTGCTCATGGGTGTGAACATCAACATGTTATCAGGTGTCAGAGCTGGTGTGGTCCAATTTCAAGATGGTCTCTGGTTGTGTTTGATGAAACATTTCTTGTGATTTTCACACAATAGCTAATGTCTGATGATTTTGCCCATCCTCTAGCAAGATAGCTAGCCACTGTAGACACAGTAAATATCGATAAACAAAGAATATAGACACAGAACATGTCACATTGTCATCCCCGAGAGCACAATTTTAACAGGGGATGAAGGAGTGTTTTTCACTACCAAACATAGAAATATATATCAGAAAGTATCTGGTATCTATCATGTATCTTCTATCAAAGATATGATAGGTCACACTTGGATCAGTTGATTACAATGCAGCAATTTTTGTGGCTTATTTACATTCTAACATCTTAATGGAAAGCTTAATCACCAGGGTTACCATTTATTGCTAATTTTTGATATTTGCTAGATGACATAAATGAAGAAAATAATATTTTTTGTCTTGTACATACCCCCCACACACATACACACAAGCACACGCACACCCACACATGCACACACACGCACAAACTTACCTCTACAATGAGCTCCAGGGTTGCTGGGTTCAACATCAACATAGCCTTGGCGACAGAAACAATGGTAGGAGCCCACTGTGTTGTTACAGTCTGCCTGAGGGGAACACTGATGGAGATGCGATTGTTCACACTCATTTACATCTGCAATGAGAAACACAGACATAAGAAGACCTCACAGTGGAATTACAATTATATTTACATGTTGCTGAATAAGTTTTAATTACCAGATGTAATGTAAAAATATTAAAAGGACAAATATTTTTATAAAATGAAACAATAACCCCAGAGCATAATGTATAGGGAGAGATGTAAAGATTGTGAAATTATGGTTACAAATGTGTTTTAGAAGAACTATTGTGAAGGTTTATGGTAGAATACTGTTGTTTGAAATACCAAGTGCAAGTTGGACTTACTTCAGTTGTCCTTGTATCCTAAATTTAAAGGCTAATAAAATAATGAAAGTACATTATCACCCTGGTATCAAGAGCAAAGAAGGAAATTAATTATCTGTAAAAGAACATATTGATGGCAACTTGATATGTTTAAGTGTGTGCATGATTTGAGCTTGTTACTGTGTCTTTAGTATCAAATATAACAACTATGACTGAGTCATGATTAATATCTGTGTGTGTGGAGGAGGTGCACGTGTGTGCATGCACTCGCTCTGGGTTTTTTTCCGCTGTTGCAGGAAACATCCCACAGATGACTGTCACTCAAACAGAAGCGGTGGGAGAAGGAAACTGTTGTTCAGCTGAGTCATATTTTCCTGAACACTCTGTTCTCTGCAACATGAATCATTCTCAAAACTCCGCAAGAATGTCATTTCTCTAAAAAGAAAAAAAAGCCCCAAGCAGCTTCACCGAGAGATGAGTGCTGCAGTGTGGAACAACTGTGTCTCCTCACCCTCCACAGTGACTGATGACACCTCCTGTATGTGTTTGAGGAGAAGATGCAGCTTTGACGTGATATTGTAGAGCGAAAGAGCAAAGCTACAGTCAATTAGCAGCGAGGTGGCAGTTCTGTAGGGGTGCACAGGCCATGAGCTGAGGTAATAAACTGACATATTAGACTGCAGAGCTCCAGTTACCTATTGGTGATAGAGACACAAAAAAATATTGGTGTGAAACTAGTGAAATGAGGAAAATCTTTAATGACTCTGAAATAGAAAATGAACACATTAGCATATTGTCTGTTATAATCTTTTTAGATTTCTAATGATCAGAATTGACAGAGCATTTATTGCTAGCTGGCTAATAGTCTCACTGTATAAGCAGCAGAGGCTCTAAACCTACAGCAGTGGCTGTATCAGTGATAACAGTATTATTACCATTGCATGTATCAATCCTGTGTGATTCAGGAGTCCTTTGTGTGTGGACATCAGTTGGTCATAATCTGCCTTCACTGTCACTGTTGCATTAAAACGGTATCCTCCATTTTCAGAATAATTTGAGCCTGAAAGTTAAGATAAAAAGGTCAGTTCACCAATATCACAAAGAATCTTCTCACCTACAGCTGGTGGGATCTACTGGCTGTAGGTAGATAAAAAACTTATTGAGCAGGGGAGGGCATCTGGAAATTATGCTTCTTTTTGAACTCAGCAACAAATTAAGTTAAAAGAATCCATCTTGTTTCATCACAATTAAGTTAAGATGTATAAAGAAATTTAAATGACATACTTTTTAATGTACTAAATTTTTACATTTGAAATTATGGCGAGCAAGTAATATGACCCAAACATCTTAGCCATATTTTTTCTGAGCTACCTGTTGAACAGTTACATCATTTATTTAGTGACTAAGGACCTCAAGCCCAGAGATGATACCATAAAAGGGATCATGTGCTGGTACCATGCAGCGGAAATGAGGCTTAATGAACCAGGCACATCTCTAGCTAAAGGGAAGCCTAAAATAAAATTAAATCTGGAGTGAGAAAAATGCAGAGGGCCATCTCCAGCTTTTCTAAAAATATCAGACAACCTTTCTTCAGCAAAAGTACAGATAATCCTCTCCGTTTGTGCCTCCCACTACCCTTTTGATTTTCATACAGCCCATATCATGCACTATTGTTTTGATTTGTTTACCCTAGTTTTGACCTTAAAGTACCGAAAATTCCATTAAGAATGATTAGTAAAGTAACAGTGAAGTCACTTTCCAGTTAATAAACCCTAAACCTTACTCTAAGCAGTCATCACTGGAAATATTTCCTCAGTACTAAATTCTTTTGATTACAATGATACACACTCTAAGGTCTCTGGATTATCTAAAATAAATGCATATTTTTCTGAAGAGACTTGTGCATCATAAAGTGTAACTGTATAACTTTTCTGAGGGACAAAAACTAACACTTCATGTTTTAGGTAAAAATTTGAATTCATGTAGGATTTGCTCAATTCTATGCACTCAGAGGTTTTGCAGCTATGACCTTCTGGTATTTTTGGCAGGTAATGTTAGCAAACTTAGATATTGTTGTGTAACTGCTATTTCTGAGTCAGATCACTTTTTTTTTTATTCTTCTCTACTTATGCTACTGTAACATTATTTTTTAGCATGAGCTCTTATCGTTAAATTGTCACTTGAAGCCACAGTTGCACTATGCATGTGCTCATATGCACATTATATTTTACTCCTTTGACCAAAACAAATAACATTCTCTTTATCTCTTTTTTACTGTCCTGTACTGCGAGCTAGAAACCTACGAGAGTGTGTTTTAAAGAACAGAATTTATGTAAAATAGAGATCCTTAAATAAGAATGTGTGATATTATTCAAGAAACCATGCAAGTTACATAATTTAATAGCAGATTTAAAAACAATTAAGATGTATACTAACTTGCAGGATTGCTGCAGAGAGAGCGACCTGATCGCTGGCAGCATTTTTGCCAGCCTGGGCAGTCAATGTCCCACTCACAGTCCTTAAATCCGGGATCCAATCCATCTGCAGTTGGACAGAATCCTGGTTTGGCAGTGAACTCATCACTCCTGTTTACAGCTTTGTTCAAAGAAAATAACATGTTACAGGCCATATATTTGCAGCGAGATATTTGTAGCTGTGCACTGTCTGTGTGTCCATCTGGTGTCTTGCACACAGTACCACACACTGAAAGGTCATGTTGATGACTTGTTTGTCTACAGTGTGTGATGCTATATCACTACATTTTATAAAATTTTGAACAAGGACATTTGAAATCTAACAACAAAAAGAACAATTTTGCCTTTTTTAATTTCCTAACCTATTGATGGGACGGCGATGTGCAGTATACTCACGCAGGGCGCAGTAACGACCGACTTGTACGTAGCCTTCGCAGCACCTGGTCACCTGCCTCACCACTGTCTTGTACTCAGTCTGATGGATCATATTGTAAAGTGTGACTGTACAAGTCTTCAAGAGCAGCCAGTCGCCACAAGGCTTCTTCACCGAATAGGGAACCTTGTGCATCACCAGGAAAGTCACATTCATCGTCTCGTTGTACACACATAGATGGTAGCCAGATGCAGACAGGCCATTTCCTGAAAAGAAATACATTTTGTCAAATTTTGCTAGAGGGTGAGTCTCCTTGGTAGTTAGTCTCTGCTGCAGAGTGACAGACTTTAATTAGTCATTAACAGTGCTCCTTGGTTTTGACATACTCATAAAGAAAAATATAATACATGTCTATCATTTGTTAAACTGCTTAAAACAAATCAAAGCAGGCAAAGCAAGAAGTGTTAATCCTCATAAATGCCATATTTTGTTGTGAAAACACATCAATTTCATGTTCCTCTGCATCTGCGTTCAGGCCTACCTTCACTGTTTTCTCCCCCACAGAGAGCCAGCACGGCTGCAGCGACCCAGATGGAGAGCATCCAATTCATTTTTCACAGATCAAAATCTCAACCACACATTTAGCGACCACATTGTACGAGCATGTTTCTCTTTAAGATAATGATTACTGACTGTTCAGGGTGTGCTCAAAGACCAAATCCTCTGTGGCTCAGTCTCTCTCCTCCCCTCGTTGCACCATAGTCCCTCATGGTCCACAAAATCATGGCAGCCGGCAGGTGCTTATTAGAATTATTTGAATATTTGCAGTTACAAATGTTCGTGTTTCAAAACTACATTCATTTTTTGCAAAGATATTAAAATATTTAGACGGTTTGCTATCTTTCATTGCCGTTACATATGGCAGCAGCACAGAAACTAGTGAGTCTGTATTTTTCTGAACAAAAAGAAATGCCTGTGGTTCAGATAATTTTCACAAATAAAAGCTCAGGCCTATTTTCATTTTTGTGGAGTAGATGGGTGGCAATTTTTACTCATTCTCTGGCAGAGTCAGGGTCAGAAAACATGTTTATGATGCCAGGGAGAGAGATGTGGGATGGGAGGAGTCAGAGTCCCTAATGATTTGGTTTCTACACAGGTAACCATGGTAGTGCTTGCTATGCTGCTGGCATTAACAGTCTGTGTCAGCTATTAGTGTCAAGCAAGGAGGAGTGAGAACTTCCCTGCCATTTTCCCACGTTTTCATTCTCATTATAAGATGGACCAGTGGGATTCTTTGGCTGTTAAAGATATGTTTTAAAATAGACTACATTAAGATTCTGTCCTCACTTTGAGAATATGAATGTGAATGTACATTCATGTTTAATAAAAAAAAATCCTCTACAGTTTTTGATTTTTTCCATTTATATTTTTTTAATTCTTACAAAAAGTATTAATTAATATATGGTGATCCCTGATAGTAATGAGGTGTGAAAATGTGCCTGATTAAACTTGCCTGTCATTAAGTGATAATGAATGGTTACATGCTAACGCACTGGAGCATATGGGTGTAGGGAGGTGCAAGGCTACAGGCTAAGTCATCTAAGGTTACTGCACATTTAACACAGTTATACCACAAAATAAAATTCATCTGCTCAAAAGCAAATCTTTTTATGCTGTATTCCATGCTTAAAATGAAAATGTAGTCTTTCTCCACCAGCGCCACACCTGAGACTGTTGCCAGGTAGTGTAGCTGACAAGGCTTTTGAGAAAAAGCCCTTTAGGCCAAATAAACATAGCAACAAGTCCCCTATGGAACTCAGTGTGACAGAAAACCTTCTGCTACGCCATATTGACTTCCATTCAGTCACAGACCTAATTAATCTCACTGGGGTTAAGGGGTGTGTAGTTACATGCATTGGCCATCGTATAGTAAACAAAAGGAAATCTCTTGTGTCAGGGATACATGAAATTTTTGTTTTAAAAAGTATTTTTATTGCTAAAATCAAAGTTTAAAAAAGTATACACTCACAGTATTATCTTCAATAAATAAATAAATTAAGAATCACTATGGTCTTCATCCAAGACCAGTTAACTGTTAAACATGTGACTTATCAGCAGGCTAAATAGAGGCACAAGTTTACAATAGGCTACTTAGTTGAAACTATCCTACTTACAGATAATTACAAAATAGTTATCAAGCACACAGTCAATTTAAATATTGACTTCAACTTCAGATATCAGGCTATGGCATTAATTAAAAAAATAACATTAGCAGCTGAAATGAAAAACATGGCCTATCCCTTTAAATTAGCCTCAGTGTCATGTCTTGAGTTGGCTCCGCCTCCTGGTCTTTTACAAGCCTATCAGAGCGAAGTGCACGTGACGAGCGTTCTTTGCGATGACCTCATCCCTGGTGTGGGATGACGTCAAATTCAAGATGGATGGAATCACGACCAGCGCGCAGAAATCTACACAACACTGAATAAAGTCCCGGCTTTGTGGATTAAAGAGCATACTGACGACGGGCAGGGTAAGTGTAGACAGACTGCCAAACTTAACGTTGAAAAAATGAGCCGGGAATGTGAAACATAGTTGGTAGAGTGCTGTTGAGGAGAAGCTTTTTCCTTTTCCTCCCTGACGTAACTCAAAAAGGGGGGACTGTGCTGCTGTAAAATCCGACCAGCTACAACCTGTTTTACAGCCATCAATTGAGCCTTGTCAGGCCGTGTTGAACCGTAAAAGAAAAATAAATAAAACACCACTTCCACCGGGGGAAGGGGGTACAATTCACTCCCCCACACTTCAACAGCTTCTCTGTCAGCACCGACTGTTTTCATTCCGGGATTACCGTGGTGGAGTCCATAGAAACGCGCTCAACTTTTCCCCTCTTGATTTCATAGATTTCTCAGAAGCTCTCTGTCGTTAATTAACAACGGGTGTACCCCCGGTTCTTTCGCCGTTCGCCCACCAAAAAACAAAAAGAAACGCGTGACTGATTTCTAAACTGAAAGCGTCGTTTCGGTCGGAGAAGTTATCTGTCATGAGAAACTGAGCCACGTCTCATGGATGATCTGCCGAAAGCCTCTCCACTTCCTCATAGAAAACACACACGACGGAATATTCCCCGCTGTTCTCTTACTGAGGTCCGCAAAGTTTCGATGAAGAGGACACCGACTAGTTTGGTTTTTGATGAATGAATAAAGCTTCTGCCCGTAAACCTATTGTAGCAAGTGTCAATAACGTCAACATGAGTAACGTGCCTTCCGGTCACAAGTTTCAAAATAAACGCAATAGGGAGAAACGTGTGTTATTAAAGGAAAACCCGAGGACTGAGAAAAACATTATAATGGGAATGTGGCTTCTAGGAGGCAAAGATGCAGTTGTTATTGTCTTCAGAAAGATAATTCCAGTGCAACTAATAGAGGCCTTTCACGTAACACTGTAATATCGGCTTCATGCGCAACAATTGCTACATGTCAGATAGTGATTAACGTGTGTATACATGAGAACAATGTAAACAAAGTGAATGAAATACCGACTTCTTATTGGAGCATGTAAATACACTCAGTTACTTGATGAATAGTTGTTTATATATAAAACCAATGTAGTGTCAAACACCAGCCCCACCTTCATGAAGGTAACAGCACTACAACTGCACTCTCTGAAATTACCATCATGTTGATCCACACGTCTTTTTTAATAATAAGAATGATAACGTTGCCATTTATTGCTGCTCTGGTCTCTAAGGCTGCATTTGGTTTCACTTGGTCCCTACAAGAATCTAATTTCCACTTGGTATGGTTGATCATGCCCTCCTCTCTTCAGAATCATACTTTTGTCCCCCTCACTTTTGTTGTTTGATTATTTGTTAAGTTCTTTCTCTAAAATCTCTCTCAACATTGTCCTGTTATTGTTCAGTCACCATTGAGAAAAGTGGGTAAATTTATTTATTAACCATTATTATGCATTATTTCTTTACATTGTACCACTGCATTTCATGAAATAGTGAAAAAATATTTTCAATGTTTCCATGACACTCAGGTTATCTTTTGTGCCTGCACCATTTTTGCATGGTTGAATTAAACACTATAGGAAACTGGGTGGATGTGGGACTCCTACACTGGAATAAAGGGTTTGTGGAAAGAATTAGGTGACAAAAACACTTTCATTATTGTTAGAAAAACATATTTTTAGTTTATTAAATGGCCACAACATTTAATGTTTAAGTTTCTGAAAACATTCTAATTTTTTTGTAAAGTTAATGTAAACATCTGTGAAAAAGTCACAAATTTTAATCTATGGGATTTGTGTAAGACAGACACAGAGGTAGGCTTCTTGCTGTTGGACTAGTAAGTGAGTAAATATTAGCTGTCTAGTTAAGTTACGGTCTTGAGATGTTGCACTTGCTCAGTGTTTGGATGTTGCAAAACTGTTGACTTCTCCTTTTTTTAAATAGGCTAACTTTTGTTAATCTATTAGTCAGGTGTTAACAGAATATTGTCTCCAACTGTGATTATGTTAGGTTGGCATGCTGTTGCTCTAAGTTATGAGCAAAGCTTATGAAAAATTTAACAGCTACACACAGACTTTAGTTTTTAGGATATAAAATTTTTACAGCAGTTTTTGTTTGAAGTTATTGTGGTTCACAGAGCTGTTAATGCAATACAAAAGCCTGGGGTTTGTAGTTACAACAAATGTACTGCAGTCAAAAACTGTGGACGCACAATATTGCACAAAATACTAATTTATACACAATAGGGCTTTGTATATATTGTCAAATTATGTGAAAGTGTAGTCAAATCAAGATATTTTAAGTGAAAATAGAATCAAGACTCTGCACCTTTTGTTTAATTTTTTTTTACCCTTTTAAGGTTAAAAATTGCTATGAGTTTGTTTTAGATATTGAAATGATATTTGTTTTAATATTATAATTTAATAATCATTAGGTACTCCTATTTACATGTTAATATAATAAGAGACTAAATTATACTGAGATAATAAAAACTAAGCAGTAACTTTGACACTGATGGTGTTGTCATGTTAGAAATGACAAGGCCAACAGAAACACACATTAATAGGAGGCGAACAAGGCAGGTACCTGAGCTCCAGTTTGCTCTTATTTTGTGTGTGCATGCGCCTGTTTATTCCGGTCTCCATGACAAACTCATTTTATGCACTCTTCATGATCCCTTTTTATATTTACACTTCTGCATGTAAATGTAATCCTCTTGTCTTGTCTTGCAGCCATGGAGAGCCTAGTGCATTACAGCAATCCCTCCCATGCCCTCTCAGTGTTAGGGCTTCTGAATGAGCAGCGGCTGCGGGGCCAGATGTGCGATGTTATCCTGGTTGTGGCAGATCAGAGATACCAGGCCCATAAGAGTGTTCTGGCTGCCAGTAGTGAGTATTTCCAGTCCCTGTTCACACGGATGGATGCAGAATCACTGAAAGTTGTGAACCTGGACTTTTGTGAGCCTGACGCCTTCGAGATAGTTCTGAATTACATTTACTCCTCCTCACTATTTGTTGACAAAGGCAGCCTGGCAGCCATACAAGAGCTGGGCTACAGCCTAGGAATCCCTTTCCTCACCAACATTGTGTCAACAAGGCCACATGCATCCTACTGTGTGTCTAGAAAAAGGCTGTCCTTCTCAGAAGGAGATGAGAATGATGTCCAGACGAGGAGTGTCATTGTGTGTCGGGTCCGAAATGACGCCACCCATCCCTCTCGGTCAAATTATCCAAGAAAAACATCAGAGAGATCAGCATCTCCCCACTCAGCTCAGGAGTCAGCTCAGCCTCCATCAGAACACAACTCATATGAATCAGGTAGAAACTCTGAATCCAGTGGCAGGAAATCATCCGAGAATGAAGCTGCTGAAAGGAAGTCCACCTATCCATACACTTCCATATTAAAAGGAAATTCATCACACATCACATCTGTTAGGCCCCAGTTGACATCATCAGTGTCTTTCAGTGATGCTGAAGTGCAGCACATCAGGCTTCAGTCTGGCACTGATTCTGACAATAAGGAGGAGAATGAGGACCAGGAGCCTCACTATCACACCAAAGTGCCCTTTCAGGGTCAGGCCAGTGAGCCAAGCCAGACCATTGACAGGAGTGGGCCGCTCATAAAAAGCCTTCTCAGAAGATCATTATCCATGGACAGCCCTGTTCCAGTCTTCTCACCCACACTGGAGCTCAAAGAGCTGCAAAATCGTGAGCAGTCAGTTGTTAAAATGGCATCAAAAGCATGCGGTCCTGAAACATCTGCTCAAAATGGCAATTCAAAAAGGACATCTCCCCTGGTTCTCAGGTCAAAGTACCCAAGCAGGTATAATGAAGAAACTCAGGTAGAAAGAGAGGTCAGTGTGAAAGCTGAGCCCAGCAGTCCACTTGCTGATCCCATGGACATAATTCGAATCACAGTTGGAGATGCACTGCCAGTCAATCTTAAAGACTTGCAAACAAATTATGAACAAGGTTCCAGGCCGGACTTTAATTCCTTTAGTAAAAGGAAGGACAGGCCGGACAACAGGAGGTACCCATTCAAGAAGAGCAAAATATTTAAAGAGCATGCCCTTTCACTTAATGAGAGCATGTCAAAAACAGAACCCCAGAATGCCGGCTGCGACTCTAACGAGAACAATGGAGAGCCGCCTCAGAACAAGATTTTCAAATGCTGGAACTGTTTAAAGGTTTTCAGGTCCAGTGCTGGACTACATCGTCATGTAAATATGTATCACAACCCTGAAAAGCCGTATGCTTGCGACATCTGCCACAAGCGCTTCCATACCAACTTCAAAGTGTGGACTCACTGCCAAACTCAGCATGGTGTAGTACAAAACCCAGCCTCATCCTCCAGCTCTTCTGTACTGGATGATAAATTTCAAAAGAAGTTAATAGATATTGTGCGAGAGAGGGAAATAAAGAAAGCCTTGCTTTGGAAATTAAAGAGGAATAAGCAGGGTTTGCAATCTCCTGCACTCACCAAAAAGAGATCAAGGCCCAGCTTCATATGTCCTTACTGTGGGAAAGTATTCGTGTTTCAGTCTCAGTACAGGCAACATTTAAGGACACATCCTGCTGAAAAAGCTGACCAGGAGAAAGCGAACGAGAGCATCCTCTTCCAGGAACAGGATGAGATCATTCAACAGAAGGACACAGACGCTGGCGTTTACTCCTGTAGACTTTGTAATATGAAGCTGTCTTCACTCTTTGAGCAGGGTGACCATGAGAGGGGCTGTCGCCATGCAACTGTATGCCCCTACTGTGGCCTCCGCTTCTCAAGCCCAGTCGTCAAGAAGGACCACGAGGCACACTGTAAGTACAAGAAACTAACATGCCTGGAATGCATGCGCACCTTCAAGTCGTCCTTCAGCATATGGCGCCACCAGGTGGAGGTTCACAACCAAAACATGATGACTGTTAAAGACCAGATTCACCTGAAGCAGCATGAGAACAATGAAGAGGCATCCGAAATGCTCAGAGAGGAGCATTACAGCGATGAGCCACTAGCAACTGGAAGCTTTAGAGAGAACATAAGTTACAGTGACTCCTCAGGTCCACCCATGTATGATTCAGAGGACTCCTCATCCTATGTGCCTGAGGACCTGAGCATGGGCCACCACGGCAAGCTGGTAGTAAAGGAGGAGCCATTAGAGGAGGCTGTGAGTGAAAGGGACAAATCAGAGATGGCCAAAATTGGGCCGGAGGAACCTGGTGTGTGGCCATGCGAGAAATGCGGAAATCTTTTCAGCTCAAGAAAAGACCTGGAACGACACCAGGAGCTGCTATGCCACATCAAACCATTCATCTGTCACATCTGCAACAAAGCCTTCAGAACCAACTTCCGCCTTTGGAGCCACTTCCAGTCCCACATGTCGACTGCTAACGAACCTGGAGCCAAAGAGATCGACAGACAACCCTCGCCTCCATCTCCATCCCCTCCCTCAACCCCTCAAAACTCTGAACGTCCCTCCCCACAGGCCTCTGTGCTGAAATCCACTCAGACAGTGCCAGTCGCTGCAGCGACTGAGGAATCCAGCAGCCCAGAGCCACATAGCTCATCAGTAAGCAAGATAAAGAGGCCTGAACTAGAACGGCAATCCAGCAGCCAGAGCCCTCTGTCGAGGTCAAACAGCATGGAGAATCCAGGTGGCCCTCAGGAATCAGACACGCTCTTTTACCATGCACCGTCACTCTCTGCCCTGACGTTTAAGAGGCAGTACATGTGTAAACTCTGTCACAGGACCTTCAAGACAGCCTTCAGTCTCTGGAGTCATGAGCAGAGTCACAGCCACATGTAAGCATCAGACAGGTCATTGTAGTGCATCCTCTTAGGGGGACAGTACTTCGTATTAGAATAAACACACCTCAGCCTACAAAAGGAAGACTTTGAATGTATAGCTTTTACGCTTGCCTCCAATGTCATTTACTAAAGTGGCCATGTTCATTAGAGGTGTAAATGTGAATGTGCAATCAAGTGCTAGATTCGTTTGTGAGACAAGATGATTATAAATGGTTAATTTTTCCTCTCAAACTGAGCTATAAACATTTATCTATTTTATTCCTCTTTTAGTTACAACTTGTAATTGTCTATCAAAGTGTGTTGAGAAAACATGGTACAGAGTTACACTCTTCATTACTTTTGGGTGTACCACTTCTTTACTTATAGGTGCATTGAAAAAAGGTTTAACTATATATATTGTTTTCTCAGACTGTGGGAGAAGTGCTTTAAATTTTTGGAGTTGAATTAAAGAGTAGTGCTTTGCTTTTGTATCAGATCTGTCTCTTGATGTGAGTGACATCCCTTAAGATATTATTGGTGGCCTCAACGATGTATTCAATATGCACTTTGTGTAACAGTTTAATTCTGTTATAGGAGAGAAAGTACAAAATGTTTAATTAGATCCTTTCACTTTCTAATGTCTGAAGCTGCAGGAGTAGAAATAGTAGGCCCAGCGCTTCTTATTTTGTTTCTTTACACTTGGCTTTTTTGCTTTGTTTTCTCATATTTGAGTTTCTTGTTGCCTTCGTGTCATTTTGTTTAATGGCTTATTGAATAAGACCTTGAGTATAAATATAAAATTATATCACATGCTGTACATCAAACACACCTCAGATACCTGTTTGCTATTGCATTTCATTTTACAGCCTTGCTTACAGTCTTCATTAAGTATAACTCATGTTCCTAATTACTAGCTTGGGGACTTATTTTTTATACATGAGACAGTGCAATCATTATTCATGTTTTTTTTCACAGATAAATTTGAAACTTTCTATATGTTGCTAAAAAACTCACTTATAAAAGCAGCCAAGACCAGTTTACCAGTAAAAGTGGGGGAATTGTCAGTTAAAGGTTTGACTTGATTGTATCTTTATACAAGATACAATTCAAGTATTTGGCTTATCACATCAGCTGCCAAAAATCTATCTGAAATATTTATATCAAGTACACTGCAGCACAGTAATGCAATGTTTGGTTTTAAACCCAGTAATAAACTTAAAAATTCATAAGATTAATTTGTTCAAATTCAGTTAGGTCACAGTTTTTTAATCGCTCAACTGCGATCCACCATAGTATACCAGTGTTATGTAAATACTCACATAATGACAGATTTTTGCAGTTAAACACACAGTAACTGATCAAGCTTTACGATGCTTAAATGGCCTTATGCAACCTAAAAAATATTTGTCAATATTGTTCATCATTAAAGCACAATAGAATTTCAGATGACTTATGACTCAGGCTTTTCAAGGTGGTATCGTGAGGAAAGGGAGTTAAGAGAAAGCAAATGTTTTACTCTACAACTGGTGAGAGTGTGTTCCTGCTTCCTAAGGATTTATTATTAAAGACTGTGTTTTTGATTGTATTCCAGCTGTTTCACAATTGCATTCTTGTTCAAGTGTATACTTCTGCTTTGGCTCGATGGATTAGAACTTTGTCCTAAATTATTATGATTGCTACTATTTGGGAGATGTTGCATTCAAGGAGTGCTCCACAGAAACTTTGGGAATTTGTTTTCCACTAAATGAGCAACGCAAGCTGTATTGTGCTGTTAAATTCTTTGCAGAAATCCTGTAATGATAATAGTGCTCTTAATTTCTTGTGATAAATGCTTTCCAAGAGTTTCACAGAAATGATTAGAATTGTGTACATGGAAGTGTTTGTATCTTCAATTTTGTACTAATTTTGTTAGTAAACAAAAGTTTTATCTTTTTAGTATTCCTGTGCTCTCACTGCAATAATGAACATTTGTATCGGCATTGGTTGCATTATTGTTGCTTTTGGAGACTTGCAAATGTTTTGTGTTCAGGTTTTTCTAAAGTTTTGTGCTTCATTCTGTAATAAAGAGTAACAATGGAATATACATACAACTATATGTGGTATTTGAATCACTGGGTTTCTGAGTGGTAAACTTTACCCAACTCTGTAGCTGATTTAAGTCTTAATTAAACAACAGAACAACAGAACTGCTAATTAAAACATTTGCCAGGCTGTTTGTTACCCTCAGTAAGCTCGTTTGGTGCTGCTTACTTTGTTTTGTTTAAAACTGACACTCTTGAACACTGAATTCACCCCAAAAGCACCATAACTTGCTCCATACTCACTCTCTGAATTGATTGCTTCTTCTCTTGACAACAAAACACTGTTTTAGCTTTGACATATTGATGTTGCATTTCCAAAGCAGATATGAGTGTGCAGTATTCACATGTTATTTTTCAATTAACTCTTCTATTAACAAGTTTGTTTAACACATAATAGGACTAAATACTTCCTTTACACACATGTAAACCACAGATAATCAGTGTGTCTGCTTGGTTAAAAAGAGGCTTGTTGGTGAAGCTACCTGAGGAACTTAAGTATGTGAAAACGGACACACACATCATCCTGTTGGCAGACTCCCCTCAGCCAGAGGGATGTTTTTCAAGTTATGGGCCACTGTGACAGTTTCTGACTGGAAAGTGGGGAGTGAACTGGTGAGGTGTTTGCTTTAATTTGGAAAAATGGCCAACTGGAAATCCTGTCCTACCCATGTGTAAGGTCACATTCACCGTGAAATTGTGCGCAGAGAGGAAGTTTTCACATAGATGAGGAAATCTGTTCTCAAACTAAACCATAGCTTTGCTTTGAAAAAAAAAGGGAAACTGAACAGTTTTTATTTTATTATATGATCCATTCTTGTGATTTTGCATTTGCTGGCTATTGTTTATCTTAAAGTTAGAATAGGTTAACAGAACCAATCTTTAATGCTATGATTGTTGACAATAATTAGCATCAATTAAAATGAACATTACTTACTGTAAAAGATTTGAAATAATTTACAAATTTTACATGATCACCAACACACTTCTAGAAGAGCTGAACTGATATTTAGTGTTACTTATTACTGTGTCAAAGTCCAATGTTAAGTATTTAGTGGCAAGTAGCAGTGGGGTTGAAGGATGGAACCAAGTGAATATCTCTTCTCTCAGTCTCCTGCCAAGCATGCAGAATTTTGCACTATGGCTGCAAAGCCATGAAACACTAAAGGTCTTCTCTAGGCTTAGTATTTAGTCTGTCCATTCTTGGCTGCTGTAGAAACACAGCGGTGTAACATGGTTTCTGTAAAAAAGGACCTATAGATACCTGTAGATAGCCTCAGGTGATTACACACAAATAAAAAGATACATAGAATTTTTAATACCATTTTTGTGATATTCTGCCAAAAGATTGCTGTAAATCTTGAACATTGGACCTTTCAAGTTGCATCTCTAGATGGTGAAAGGTGAAGACAATTTCAAAGAATATCTTTAAAGTAAACATTACAAAATCAAGGATCTTAGGGTACAAGCAACACTGGAACCACAGCAAAGACATCAAAAAAGCAAATAATTTGTTACTTCCACTAACAGCGCTTCATTGTAGCAGAAGTAGAGCTGATACATCCTGTCTTTGAACATAAAAATAGTTGACAGGTTCAACTATCAATACAATTATGGATAAAATCACCCAGATCTTTTCCTCTCTCTGTGCTGTCATCCTCACAGTGCCAGGGTGTCTTTGATCAGCCTTCTCATTGTAGTGCTCACAGAGGTGCCCAGAGAGTCAGTGATCTGGAATGTGATTTTGTAAAGGTAAGGCTGGACATCTTTGAGACTGGTGTCAAAAACATTGTCCACTTCAGACTGAGTGGGCATCTTTGGCAGGTACTCGTGGCGGTTTATGACCTCAACAACGTTGATCACCTTCTCGCCCAGCTTCTCACCCACTTTCTCCCTGCAGATCTGTCTCTCCTGCTCGTTGGCAAGGTTGACGACGTTGACCTTGATGCTCCACACTTCCCATGGAATACACTCGTCAGAAAAAGGCCAGCGAGACTTCTTCTTCTGGTAGAACTCCAGAGAGATCTGCCCCATACCATCGCTGCCAGAGTTGCTCAAAGCATCCTTTAAGAAAAGCATATGATCAAATCACTACATCATAGGCCTGCCCTAGTATTACAGTCAACAATCGTCACACACTGAAAGCACCAATTACCTTGAACTCAGACACAGCTTTCCTGATCACTCTGTCCAGCTCTTCAGAGGACACCCTGACGAAAGTGAAATCGATAAAGTCGCAGTCTATATCTACTGTACCCACGGTACCAATGGAGTAGGTGCCCTCCTTTTTGTAGTGAAATTTCCCGGTGCTGCGATGCAGTAAGATGGTGTGCAGCAAAGCCAACATAGCCTCTTCCACCTGCCTCGCCTCCACTGTTACTTCCAGAACTTCAGAGCGGCAATTCATTGTAAAATGACAGCTATTTCCATTTACAAGAGACGACTCGGGTTTGCTGACAATGGCTGCTGTACTCAAGCCCGATCACGTTAGGTGACGAAGATGTATCGTTACTTTGTTTACCTCTACATATGGGCGGGGCCTACCCCACACAGTGAATTGCCGAATAATAGAAGTAAAATCCTATTTTTCATAAAGGCTACCCTACCTCCAAATGTAGTTCGTACAGGGCAAGTACAGGAACATGGTAACAAAGCTAGCTAGCTACTTGTTTACTACAAATGGGACAGGAAGAGGTGGTAATAATGACAGCGGGAGAATCTACGGCAAGTCGCGCAGTTCATAACAATGTTTTGGAGTCGTTTTTCATAAACTGCGCATTTTTAGCACGGCTTACTATGTTAAGTGTGGTTTAAACCGCATTAATGATTTAAATATTTCCTTAAGTAGTAGTTAAGTAAGTAATCAGTTAAGTAATAATACGTTTACTTTCGCAGGACTAGCAGACAACAACAAACTTGCCTTTGCCGCTTTGCATTCTGGGAGTTACAGTTTGTGCCACATATCCGTTTCGAAACGACAACTTTGTACAGTCGGACTGGACTGCAAACCAAGTCCAGAGGCAGGGACTGTCCTCTTCGTTTTCAGGATGTTTTCGTGGGACTCTTGTTCGAAATCTGACTGTCGTCTGGTGGGGCTTAAACGTGGGCTCTGGAAATAATATCTATTAGGGAAACTTTGGCGGCTACGTAGCTAATGAAGAATAGCTGGTTATGCGAACCGTGGCGGAGATTAGCTCACTAAGCTAACAGCCATATTCAATGAGAGGAGGAGTGTGCGCTTTTCTGCAGGTTTATTTGAAACCAGAGACTACCTACCGCTCTTTGACAATGGTCTAGTTCTTTACAACTAACTTGTGTAATTAGGAACCTCTGTGTGGCTGTTAGAAAGCTGCCATGGACTACTGCAACATGAGAAACAAGAAGCATAATTTGTTTTGGGGGTTGAGATCTGAGCTGTTATCATTCGTGGGAGATTGCTTTCATTGATTACGCCGCTCCCTGACCAAATACTATGAGGTTGCTTGGAAATCTCTTAGAGGAGGTGTGTTAAGCTGTGATCATCGTTTTCATTTGCAAAGAATGTCCGACTTTGAAAGTTCCAGTTCATATTTTGGTTTGGAGGATCCACAGTGGCTATGCATGGTCACACTTTTCATTGCGTCCTTGGTTACTCTAATACTGTATTTCGTACAGTATTTCCAACAAAAGAGTGTAGGAAATGAGCAGAGAGCAGCAGAGGACAATGCGGCGAAGGAGGAAGCCGCCTCTCTGCTGGGATGGGCGCTGTCACTGAAAAGCTGGAAAAGTCAGTGGAGAGGAGCCTGGTGCAGGGCTTTGAATGACGAATCGAGGAAGCGTGGGGTAAGTCTCATGACCAAGCCATCACTATATACTATATGGTAGGCAGGTGACTTTAATAAAGCGTAAGTTATTATACAATATGTCCAGGAAAAAAACTGTGGAAACCACCTAATTTAAGCTCTGATACAAGTAGGTTTTGAAGACCCAACCACTTCAATCAAATCTTACTTCATCTTTTGACATAAGGCACATTTTAGACACCAGCTGTCTTACTACAGCTCTGCTTTCTCGAGCTTCTCTTTTCTCTGCACACAGCAGGGTGAGACTTACACCTTCACGCACCATCTCACCGCCTGTGTTTTTCTGTTCCTCAAAATGATCAAGTCAGGACATATGCACTGACTTTGCCAATGGGATACACTGCAGCCCAGATTGTTGCTTACTTGTTGGCAACAGCTTCATTTTCCTGCTTTGTGTGTTGTGTAATAAGTGTTTGATGTTTTTTTTAATGTTCCTCTCCTCTTTTTATCAGGGTCCTGTTCTGTTGACTTTTGAAGAAGATGGTCTTGAGACATCAGAGCTCGTTCTCAGTCAAGTGTCCAGTTTTCAGAAGTCTGCAAGGAAAAAGGTACACTGAATATTAGATCTTTTTGACAGTTTAAGGGTTTTTCATCCCAAAAATGCCTTTGTACTGTTCATGGTTGTTTTTTGTCATGTCTTACTGGTAATAATGGGAGATATCTAGATCAATTAGCTGAAAAAGGTTAAAGAATTAATCTAATTCTAATTAATCAAAATCTTAAAAAAGGCAAAAAGAATCCAATTCCCAACATTTTTATAAAGTTAAAACGTGTCACACCACACCATCCTAAACAAAGCTTTGTGGATCAGAGAAGCTCCTGCCGAGAACCATAATGGACTATTAATGATTTTTCTACTCTCTAGCAAAAAAAACTTTTAGAAAATTAAATGCAAAAATAACCTTTTCCACTAAAATCACGACTTATATCACAGTTTCACATTTTATCCATCAAAATAATCACAATGTGATTTAGCCTGTCATTCAACCCCTATGTTGAGTGCTGGGGTTGTGTCCTCCTCCTCCCGACAACTGAATAATGTGTTTTGTTTTGCATGGCAGCTCAAGCATTTATCTGGATTATACCAAGAGACACTTATTGATTTCTGATTTCCTTGTTTATATACTTCATTGACAAAGGCTGTCCCTCAAATCAATGTCCCCCTCCTTAATTCCATGAATAAGGTCCCTCTGCTGTATGATTAGTGTTCCATTTTTACATGCAGTAGAAAAACTTGTTTTTGTCAACTCACTCACATCACTCAGGCATTTCCCCCATCCATTTACTCTGTTAAAGTAAACTTATTTGTAATTTTCAAATGTCCACATTCTTATAAATTAAACCAAATACACAATGAGTTGTTACTTAAGTTCGAAAAAGACTACAAAACATTTTCATTATGCTTCTTTCATCAGTCATACAGATCGTGTACTGATCTGCTGCAGTCTGTGTGTAAAAACAGCTGCAACAGGAGGGTTTTTTTTTTTTTTTTTTTTTTTTTTTTAAATATGGAATGTTTGAAAAAATTGTTTGTTTTTTTGGGG
>JAPZDV010000006.1:5053112-5070996 GCA_029814665.1 Acanthurus lineatus | reverse complement strand
AACATCCAAAAACCACCGGTTCCTCCCTGCGTCCCCTGGGTTTTTAAAAACCCCCCCAACCCCCGTTTTTTTTTTTTTTTTTTTTTTTTTTTTACAGAGGTCAGATAGGAACAAATTGCTTGCTGATGTGCTGGCCTGGTCGGCTTTGCAGTGCTCCCGTGCTAAGTCAGCTTTTTCTTTGTGATCATCGTGATATGGTTCAAAATACCAGGTGCTCTGTTGTTGAATGAAGAGAGTTTAATTAACAGAGGCTTACTTTTACCCACATGCTCTGTGTGTGTATGTGTGTGTGTGTGTGTGTGTGTGCACATGTGTTCGTGCGTTTGTGCGTCAGTGCTTTAAGAAGCTTACATAGTTGTCAAGCTCAGCACTGAGGAGGAGCAGGCAGACAGGAATGCACCAGCACCAATGTTTATGTTAAAGTTTTCCTTCCCAGTAATCTAATATCCAACTAGGCTCTAACGCACTCCTCCTCCACTGAAATCAGATCGAATCAAGTGAATAAATAAAATTTAAATGAATAATACAAAAGAACAATAATATGAACTATGAAGACATTTCAAGTAAGAGGAATCTGTAACCTTTGTTTTGTAATCTACTACAGTATAGTTACAGATTTGTTTTCATATCGAATTCATATTGCAGTGAAGGAGAATTACTGTGAAGGTGATTCTTCTGATAATGCTTTGAACACTAGAATAGGCTTCCTTTTTTAATAATTTAATAACTTACTAAGGCAAATATTTGGTTTTGGACTGGTTTTAGCAAAACTTGTTGCTGTATACAGTCTCGTTTGTGTCATTTCTCTTCACACAGTAGTCTAAGTGTGTTATTCATTAGTCCTCCTGGTTCCTTTCACACACTGACATACAGCACCTTACAGTGTAGTACAAATTATAGTTTTCCCTTCTTTTTTGAGTTGTTTGCCATTACAGGGTGTAATAACTACTTGTGAGTTGCATGCAAATACTGTCACTACCTTTCGGTAGATTGATATTACACTAACGCCTCACTCTGTCTTCTCAACAGACCGCTTCCTGCACTGTGGTTGGGGAGAAGCTCCAGTTCTCTGTCAGTGCAGCATTGACAGACATGGCTACAGCTGATCCTTGTAAATACACAGTCTGTATTGCTCCACTGGAACTGCAGGTAAACACCCATTTGTTTGTCCATGGGCTTCTATTAAAGTTCTGATTTTCAGGACAATAATAACAATCCTTAATGTTCATTTGTGAATATATCTGTAACACTTAGGGTTCTGAAAACAGTATTACATCCTTTGGAAGTCATTGTGGCTTAGTTTAATGGGAGATTTTATTGAACACGATAAGCTGGCCAGCTTTGGCCCACTGCACAAAGGAGTTTTAGATTAAATGGTTGTGATATCTTCCTGTATTTGGCAAATGTCCCGAAGACCTCATTAAATTTACTGTCAGGCCCTTTTCCAGTAAGGCCTGCAAGCTTGTCTACATTCACATTTGTTAAGGGTTTATTAAGGATTGATGTAGCTCTGAAGTTATGACACAAATAACTGATGACTTCTTGTTTTTGCCTGAAAATTACAGTGATGTAATTTATTTAACACGATCCATTCTGGCTGGGTTCATTTTTCAGTGAAATATTTCTCTGGCCCACTCACTTTCTCTCTTTTCTAACACTCCTCAGAAAGTGTCTGTCATCAGACTTGGGTGCAACGTTTACATAAGGTTAAGTTAAAGGTGATTTGTTTGGATTTGTAATAGGTTTTGAGCATTAAGCTGTGGTAGAATATCATCCCGTTCTTTGGTTCAGTGATAAATCTTCACCAGTGTTTGTACAAGCTAACCCAATTGTATTATAGCTATTTTAAACCAATAAGGGGCTTGTCACCTCTTCTGAGCTCACTGTGCCATAAATACAACCAGAGTGAGAGACTTGAAAGCTAATGTCAGGATTAGAGTCAGGGTGGTTTTGTTTTGGTTGTGGATCAGTTGTTGTTGCTGGAACATAAAGGAAGCCTCTTGTCTCCTTTTCACTCTAATTGTTTCAGCTTAGCCTGGAAAAGTCAGAGAGCCTTTTCAAACGTCTCCATCCACTGGAACGTTTGTGAGCTTTTGACTGAGATCCATGCTAGAATGGTCCTGGTTGGTGATGCAGTGAGAGCCTGGATATGTAGAACAGAAGCCCTGCACATTTACAGTATATGGACACAATAATACAGCCAGTAAACTGTGGTATGCTGCTGAGTGGACTTTGTCTTTTAACACGCCGCTGCACCACACGGCCTATTGCATGTGACAGGCAACACATGTGACATCCCAATTCAGCATTGATCCTTGAAATGCAAACTTTGAATTTAAATATCTGTAGTTTATTTTTCCAGTAGGCATTTATCTTTTGCTGTAGTTTTTCAAGGTGATTTGAACCATGAAACCTGTTTAATATGTGTATGGTTAATGAGCTACTTCCTAGCAAACAATTTCTATTCTACAGATTCTTTTAGAGGAGGTTTAATATCGTGCTAACAGAGCCTTTAATTTCAAGATATTCCTATGAATTGATCTGATTCATATCCAGCGAGCAGTGGTATTGTTTTTCTGGATTAATCTAAGCATCCTCATTGCTATCTGATGAGGCCTTTGTTTGGCACCACAGAGGCGGTTGTTCAGTCCTTCACTGGAATTCAGGCATGCTGGAACAGGAAGGCCCGGTCTGTTTTTTGTCTCTTTCCTCTCGTCTTCTCTCACTTTTCCTCACAGCTGAGCTTTGTGTTGATGTACACCTTGCTGACCTCATTAACTTAACCCTTTTCCTGTTTTTAGGACGACTAGAGTGGGCATTGCACACTGTTTGTTGTAGAGTGAAAGGCGATGACCATGGCATTAGTACTATTTTTGAGACTGAAAACAAAAAGCAGTCATTTTCAGGGTTATTATGGTAAACAGAACACGATTTAAGAAAAACAATGCAGTTTCACAAACCATAAACACTGAGAAAAATTTTCATCTAACCAATTGTATCCCAGTTTATGATCATTTAAAGATCAAATCAGTCTTTAAAAAATGTTCTTACACCAGATCATACAACTTGATACCACAGATTATCATCGGTTAGTTGTAATAGATGTGTAATGTAAATGTTATCATTTTTGGATGTGTTATGTCTAATGTTATGAAGACTGTGTTTGATAGGTAGATTAATTTCCTGAGAATCAATGTTGACTTTTCCATTTTAGAGTAAAATGCATTTAAACATCGCTTCAGATCTACTTTGACAAAAGCTATCGGTATCATGCAACTTATGATCACCATGGCATTATGGGGCATCATGAGTGTCTCTCCTCTTTGCTCTTCAGCTCAATCTACAGATGCAAGAAGCTGATGATGAAGTCAAGGTGAGCTGGGGAGTGTCTCACCTGGAGACAGGGGAGCTGCAGGTGACGCCCACATTAACCCAGGTAATAGAAGGCTGCGAATACTGAAATGTACCTGCTGTCTGTATAAATGCTGATACACCATAACAAAGGCTTACGCATTAACACAACGAAAAATGTTGCACTGCTCCAAGACAAAAAACAAAAATTGACTTTGTGTTAATTTTTGTGTTAAGTTAAATTAATATTGTTTTAATGTACGTGTGATTGGTCTGATATGAGAATCTCTCTCCGCAGGAAAACCTCAACACTTCCCATGTAGCAGCCATAACAGAGCAGTTAAGGAAGCTGTTATGTGCCACGCGTCCCTCTGTGTTGCTGAGCTGCAGGCCTGCTCAGGCCTCAGAGGTCAAGGTGAGTGCGGGAGTCATTTATGATTCATGACATCGTAACAACTGCCACACAAGAACTGCACACAGCATGTGCAAGTCTATCATGCCTTTTCATTGTCTGCAGTATGCTTTAAATAGACTTAAAATGAGCTATTATCAATAATTTTACAATAGCAGTGTATCACATGACTTTATGAAAGCATCATGAAAGGAGTGGCTCCTAGCGAGCAACCTACAGAGAATTATTTTCTGAATCTACAGCTTCCCCTCAGCTATATGGAGCAAGAAACACGACTCTTGTTTCTGGCCATCAGCCCGTGAATGTGTAAACAAGCAGCTGCTAACGAGTTTGCCATATTAACTTGATGTGTTTACAACTTGTTCCTGTTACCCCTAAGTGTCAAAAAAAATCTGTTATTAAAGAAATATTCTATAATTTTACATCCAAGGCTCACAAGGCAAATGACAATGACTCTAACAACTGATTTATTTTTTGATGCAATATTGATTCCTCTCAAAGGTTACAGCAAGTACATTCAAGATGCTTCACTACTGTGTCCCCACAACAACTGATTGAGGTTACTGAGTGAATATCTTACTGTATTAAAGTTCAAAATTATCAAGCTGATCTGCCTTAAGGGCCAACAGAAAAGAGAATGTTTGAGCCCATCAACACTAGATAATCTTAGTTAGCCAACAGGTTCAACCCGGCCTCTATTTATCAGGATTGGCAGCTCTGTTTTAAATAAGTTAAGTTATCAGATACACTGATATACTCAGATGATTTTTGTACATAAAAACTGATTTGTTGTTGGTCATTCAAAGTCAAAACAGCCAACTTCTAATGCAAATTCTCTATGGTCCAGATGAAAATTCTATGCAAATCATGGACAAGCGTACATTCTGTCTCCAGAGCTGTTTTCCATGCTGATCTAATCTCCTGTGTAGAATACTGTAGTTCTCACACAGAATATTATGAATAAACTTTGTTTTTCTAATAGGAAGCACGCAACAACTTGGTTTCACCTCCCAAACCGCCCCGAGCCCACGACTGGAAGCTGTTGGTGAAGAACATCCGGGTGGCACTGAATCAGGAGGAACATGCTGCAGGTGGGACAATTGTCTCCTTCAAGATTTAGAGTCACAGAAGTCTGACATGTAAAAAGTTGTGGTTTCGCACTGGGCTTCTTCTTTGTCAGGCGAAGTGACTTCCTGTCGTCACCATGAAGTTACAGACAGACAGCAAAGATTGCAAGAAGTCACTGCCCCCTCGACCAAGAAATAGTCTTGCACATAACACCCTATAAGGCTGCAACTTCTCATTTTCACACTTTGGTTTAGTATAAATCTTCTCATTTAAGTCACAGCAAGAATGCTACTAGGCATACTTCCTAAAATTTCCTAAAATATCAGACTGGTTTTTATTGCATTGTTAGTCCAGGATATAAGAAATGCTTTCACAGAGCTAAACAAAGAAGGCTGGTTTTTGTAAATCATCTCAATAGCCTGCTGGTTCTGTTTGTATCATAGGCAAGTTTAATTCTGGTGGGATATACTCTAACTTCACTTATTTTTTATTATTCACTTACATAAGTTTCCTATAACATCAGGACTTAAAAAAGGTCAAAATATGGCTGGGTAGAGTGATCTATATAGTAGCCCATAATTCTCATTCATTCACTGTTGTATGTTTGGACATTTTGTGATGTGCAACCCAATAAGGCTAATCAACACTGAGTTTACCACGTTTTTTTTTAACAAGATGTGAGTATTATTATTTTAGGGACCTTTCGTACCTGGCCTTTGTTTGCTATGCCAGCATACTGTAGTTAGCATGTCCTGTCCACAGGCTCTTCAGATAACGAGAGGATTATTTGCCATTAGGCTTCCAAACATGGTTATCCACTGGTTAAAGCTGGACAGTGTTGGTAGTATTGGAATAATACACCACATCAGTGTTACTACGGTGCAGTGGTTGTATGGACCTGCACAAGAGAGATTCCTGTATGAGCTAACGAAAAACATAAATCCAGTCCTTGCCGATGCAAAGTCATCTGTTGTCGTCTATGAAATGAGAAAAAAAGATGTTTTGTGTTGACAAAAGAGTTTAAATTATTGTCTTGTAATGGTGGGCTAGACATTAACATCATCAGCAACAACTTTGTTTTGATGGTTCTTTTGTTGAGTCATTCTCTAATAGCATGTGAGTGGTTCTCAAGATTACAGACATCCTCTTAAGCACACATTATTGTACAGTATAGACATGACACAGCATCCAACACTTCAATGTTTTCCTTCCTTAAAGTGAAGAGCAGTTAAACTTAGCTCTGCTCAGCTTTTGAGACTTCTTGTGGGCTTCAGGCCAGACCCAGAGATGCTGCAGTGGATGCTTTGTTTTCAAGAAACCTGCTGATGTTAAATGACACAGCACTTTCACAGCATTGGAGGCTGCATTTTGGCTAATAAAGCTTAGTTTAAGTGCTCTGTGAAATTTTCTTTATCACACGTGCTAAGGAAGATCTCCTAGCACATGCATAAATCATTAGAAATACAAACTACATGACCTCCCCTTTGCCTAGTACAGTGAAGCATCAAGAAGTGACCAAAGCAAAATTTAATCATGCAGCAGCTTTTTTTATTTGATCAGCAGAGATCAAATAAAATAAGATTTTCAGATAAATGTGCACTTGGGTTTTTGGTAACAGAGTGTGTTTTTTACTTTTGATGCTGACAGTTCTGCTCTGTTTGTAGGCAGCATGAATCCTTTGTGTGTGCTGCAGTTAGATGACCCTCCACAGAGGTTCAACACCTCTGTTTTGAAAAACACAACCAATCCTGCCTGGGACCAGCCCTTTATCTTGTAAGTTTTACCACAGATCACTGCAAACTTTCCCTGATTTTAAAAAGATGCTGTTTGTTTTTATTTTTCATTGCATTTTCTTTTTGTTCCACCAGTGAACTGAATGGACTTTCAAAAGAGCTCAGTATTCAGTTGATGAATGATGAACAACCTCAAGAGAGTAAGCAGATTTCTGACTGCCTGTTTGTGTTTTATCACTAACACCAAAGAGATTATTTTTCCCTATCTTTGAGCACTCACTATCTACACGTGCTTTCTCTATGTCAGATTCCTTACTTGGTCAGGTGTCAGTGCCTTTTGATCTTGTAAAGAAGCAGCCCAAAGGACAGCAAACATTTGCACTCATGACCAAAGATGGAGTGACTGGATCACTCACTACTGACGTAAGATTGGGATGTTATCACGTTACTATAAACAGAGATAGTTCAATGTTTTTTCTTGTATTTGAGGTTTTCATGTACACAAACTAATGATATTAACATCTGAGAATTCCATCCTTCAGTTTACCTACCTGGAGCCCAGTGAGGTGAGGTCCTGGCACCCTCCCACCCCAGCTTCCAGTAAGAGGGTGGAGATGGACCGTACAGTGATGCCCTGTGGCACAGTGGTTACCACCATCACTGCAGTGAAGAGCAAACCGGGTCGACCACTCCCACCGGGGCTCAACTTAGGTACAGCGCCACAAACTGTGATACCAAGCAGAACAGGGAGGCTTATGGGGGTTTCTGTTTATTCTACTGCAGCTTTAGAAGTTGAAAATCTAAACAGCTGGTGCAAAGAGATAGGGAGTGTTTTCATTTTCCACTGTGGTGTAGTTACTGTTCCAAAACAGGAGTAAAAGCTGGAATTTTTGTTTTGAAACCTAGAGATCTCAGCATGCAGTCGGTCTGTGGTGGAGTCACTGTTTCAAATTATGTTCAAACCCAGGCAATGCTAGTTCCTGCAGGGATATATCAAACAAAAGCTTATTTAAGCTGTTCTTTGTAGCATGGCTATGGCCATATACTTATTATACCTGCTCAACATTAGCATTTTAACTATGATTGTAAGCTTGTTAGCATGTAGCCTACTTGCAGCCTCAAAGAGAGGCTAGCATTAGTTCTTATTACAATGTCAGTTCAAGTCTGAAACAGGGTTATTATCATAAATAAATAATAGTAAACCATTTTAAGCATGAAAAAAATGCCAATTGATGAAAATTCACAAAACAAAGCCTTTTCTTTGATTTTGCAATACAAAGTTGTGTAATGAAATAAAACATTTTAGTTCTTGTCATCTGAAGCATATAGCAGTACATTTATAGATGTGTCTTGTATGTACATGTTACCTAGCATATACTTAGTACATCATATGAAGTCATTACAAAAACTCAAAAAGTACTGTCAAGCCAAAACCAAATATTTAAAAACTGAACCTGAAAGGCTGAAACTAGATTAAATCTAGCTCACACACACACTAATAATAAATTTAAAGTAAAGAAATTTTCCAGCTTTTATAACATTTGTTGGGGCCTAACACAAAAAATAAAAATAAAACTCAAACCATTAATTGAGCACTTAGAGGTGTCTGTTTGATAAATGTAAAACTTAATTACACTGTTTAGGCTGTTTGGATACCAGCTAGACCAGTTCTATGCCTGCATAATTCTAGTTACAACAACATGCAATGCAAAGGTAACATAAGTTGTCATTTCATTAGATCTACACTAATTCTACACAGCACTCTGTTCAGCAGTTTGTTCTGTAATGACAGAATTTGAATGAGCAAATAAACTTACATATAGCAGAAAGACATTCTAGGTGTTAGAAAAACCTCCTTTTTCTTGAAAACCTTTTGTTGCTTCAGTTTCAGGGTTCTTATTTTGTCATTCCTGGCTTGCTGTCCCACCGACATGACTCATTGAGACACTTGAACCTTTAACATACTAACTTAATTGTGCTCCTTCAGATTCTGCCCAGAAAGCTGTGGCCAACAAGCCCAAGCTGTCAGAGCGTCGTGTTTCAGAGCAGGCGTCTATGCTGGGGGCCACAGTCAGCAAGGCCCTCTCCTCCTCTGATACGGAGCTGCTGATGCTCAATGGCACAGACCCGGTGGCCGAGGCCGCCATCAGACAGCTTCACCAGTCTGCCAAGCAGAAGCTCAAGTCCCCAGTGAAGAAGAGTACCATCATCATCTCCGGCATCGCCAAAGTGAGATTAAGCATCAGTACCTTCACTGTTGTGTTGTTCCTCTTTCACTGTTTAACTCGAGTGGAACAGCTTCACTTATTTGAAACACAAAGGTTCTAAATTAATTAGAAATGCATAAAATTCAAGGAGAAGTCAGTCTGAAGTGGTTGCTTCTCTGGAAATCAGTTTTCTTTAAACTTTTCAAACTTTTCAAACTTTTGTTTCACCACCTGTTAACATTGACAGCGGAACGATGTAGATCTTGGAACAAAGTGTTGCATGATTGGAGCAGGAAGAGACTTTCTCTGTTGTCAAAGTACACTTCATGTGCCAGTTATTAAAACTTGGCCTCCCAGTTTGCCCAATTAAAAAAATATGAATGTTCTTAATCTCCCAGACGCCCTTGTCTCAGGATGATGAGCTGGCACTGATGGTGGGCTACGCTGCAGCAATGGATGCCTCAATGTCAGAAGGCAGCTCTACTCAGGATGTGACCACAGCTATTGCGTCAGGCACCAGTAGCCCTCCAGAGGAGTCTGAGCCCCAGGAAGGCCCCAGTGGAATAGGCCGGCCTCCAGAGGACTGGGAGAGCCAAACCGGAGAGGAACTCGACCATACCTCGCTATCCATGTGTGTGTCTGAGGCGAGCTGCAAGAAGAGCAGAGGTGAGAGGTCTAACAGGGGACTACCTGAGCTCAACTGTGGACGTGGTGATATAGTTGCTCTGTGCAGGCATATTATTCCATAAAATAAACCTCAAATCTTCCAAAAAAAATAAAGCCTTAAAGGCAGAACTTGAATTTTTTCCATTTGGCTGTTTTCATGGCCATCTGTTGCTCGTCAGTGATGCAATCTGTTTTTGTGTTCTGTCTCTTCTCTTCCTTCTGTTTCAACCTTTCCTTTATGAACTATCACCACTGCCATCTTAGAGGAAAGCAGTGCTAAGCACACATTATGCCCAGATGAGTAAGTTATTTCATGAGTTCCTTGTAGTATACTTGGTACTCTAGTATGTGTAGTGTCCTCTATCAGTAGATTGGTAACATAGTTTTTCTGCATTGTAAAATTCATTGTCAGTTCATGTAAAGTCTGTTAGTTGATGTAAAATCTGTTAGATATTAGTTCACATCACAGTTACTATGTTGTAGAACCTATGCGAGTGTTGTGGAACAGCAGAGTATGGACAAAGTACTGTGAATAAAATTATGTGTTGCATATTAGACCTTTAGGTAAACTGTGGGCTAGGATCCCCCTGCTGGACCTACAGGTAGAAAATCACTCCTACTGTTACAGCCTATAATTACAATCTAAATATGGACATCAAAATGCCAATAATTCATACTTGATACTGCAGAGTGAAATATCACATACATAAAGGGAATCAAATGCCTTCTAATATTGAACTTCCAACAGTTAATTGCTGTATTGTATATTGCTATAGGGATATACTCTGTGTTGAGGAAATTGATGCTACCTTCTCTGTTGGTCATTAATTAGTTTTATGGTGTTTACAATCTTGTATGTACATATCAACCTAATCTAATACATGGACAATAGCTAACCCCAGTATCTCTTTATATGCTGAAAGGAAGGAATGATGGCTGAAGTAAGGCTGGACTATGTGGCTACTCTCTGTTGGTACCGTTCAGTATGTGTTTGCTGCTGGTTTAACTGTTTTTTCAAGCCCGATGATCCTCACATTTCTTTTACAGAGTAAAGATTAGTAATCAAAGAGGGAATACGCATAAATAGAATAATTTTTTCTTCTGCCTGTGTCATCCATGCCAGATTTTAACAGTTAATCAAAGATTTCAAACCAGCACAAAGTCTGTGCCACTACTGCTTCAGGCTGCTGCTCTTAAACTGCTACTACTTCAGAAACTTGAATGAATTTATTTATGTGCCAGTTATCTTGACTAAGACCTTGTCTGAGAGTTTCACAATGAATATTTCCTGTCCTTTGCTTCTCTCCACTACAGGCAGCTTCCTGAAGAAGAGTGCCAAACTCTTCTTCCGGCGGCGTCACCAGCGCAAGGACCCGGGGATGAGCCAGTCTCACAATGACCTGGTTTACCTGGAGTCTCCGGCCGCAGTGGAGCGGGCCAGCCGAACAGCCACGCTTAGCCGCATGCTCAACCGCAAGAGTAAGAATAAGAGCAAAGCTAATGGCTCTACCTCCACAGGGGAGCCACATGCGTGACCCCCTCCCCATCCCCATCACCTCAGTCCCTACTACAACAACTACCATCAGCTCCTCCACCTCAAACTTGCACTGGCAAACTCTCTGGCTAACCTGCCCGCCTAATGCCCAGCCTGCATACTGGGGCTTTATTGTGAATGGGAAAGCTGTGTAGATGGAAAAATATCCTCTATTACTGCGGATTCCTGATTCCTACATAGGAAGCAGATAATCCACAAAAGCAAGTGTGTGCATGTATGACCCAAGGTCTCCTGTCTTGAGTTTATGGCATTTCAGTGGATATACTTTAGCATGTTTCTTTTATTTGATTTTATGCAACATTTTGGAATATTTAAGTGGTTTTGTGGCCTTCTTATGGACAGAAAAGACTGGTTTGGGCCGTTGCTCTTTACCTCACTGACACTGAGGGTAATGAGGAAACTCTTCCTGCTGTGAACCGTATCTTTTCTACGGTTGACCAGCAGGACCAAAGATGAAGAGAAGAGTGGTGTTTGTATGATTTGCACAATTATAGTACCTTTATTTAAAGTGCAATGACAGGAGCTACTCGTGTGATCAAGATTCATGTTAACAATGTTCACAAAGGGAGATAATCTTTTCAGTGCACCACTGGTGCAAGTGGGAGATAGTAACACAACTACT
The DNA here is from genome assembly GCA_029814665.1 of Acanthurus lineatus. Classification (NCBI taxonomy): domain Eukaryota; kingdom Metazoa; phylum Chordata; class Actinopteri; order Acanthuriformes; family Acanthuridae; genus Acanthurus; species Acanthurus lineatus. The sequence goes on along the minus strand of JAPZDV010000006.1, from coordinate 5,059,382 downwards.
TTTGGACACTAATACTATGAAATATGGTAGGTGTTTTTTATATATATATCAGTTAGTTTAAAATCATTTTAATTTCATTCCAAAAAAAACAAGATCAGAATGACAGCTTATTGCTTAGGTATTTATAAAAATATCAGCCTTATATCTAAGAAAGATATCGGAACCAAACATGATGGCATGCACAGAGGTCATGTTATCATTTAAATAAGTAAACGTCCTTCTAAACAAAAAGAGAAGCAGTAACACTGTGGCAAATAGAAACTAGCTAAATGTGAGCGTTTAATGTTTACTTCTCTCTGCAGTGTTTTCAAATGATATGCAACATTCTTTGTCTTCCTAAATGATTCCTCCTGTACACTACCGTTATCAGCAGGGTTGTCAGTGTGTCAAAAGGGAACTGAATGAACCTCTTTTCCAGGGACTGTGACATTACTCTCGACCATACTCTTTGCATTACGCACTAATGAAATCTGTTCTACACTGATTTCAGTCCTGCTCTTTATCTAATGAAATCCTCAGTCTTTTATTTGATGTTTTACTGTTTTTTTTAAAGATGTAGCTTTGAACACATGAACAAGAGAAAGTGTGAAGACCTTTGGGGGCAACCACCTAGTTTGGCTGCTTTTTTTTATCCAGCTAATGATTGTATTTTCTTTTGTAAGCATCTTCTTGAAGACATTTTCTGTGCATCATGTTAACTACTGTTTCTTCAATAAGTTAATCTGCTCAGAGACTTGATGCAGGACAAACTGAACTAACAGATTGCCTTACAGTTATACTGAGAATGATGTTGTGGGTGGACTTCTTACTTGATTTGATGTGACCTCTGGTTCCTGAGGCTGCATCGACCATCACACCAGAGGACTGACGGACTGCAGTGAGCTGTTGGAATAGCTCTAAGAGACCAGTGTACCACCATGTTCCCGCACCATCAGTAATGTTTATAATCAAGAAGCCTATGCACATAACATATCTGTTAACTGAGTGTTTACAGTAAGGGACTTTCATTTTAAAACACTCACAGTTTGTGACAACAACCTGCTACAGATCCAGTGTGGGTTGCTTGTGTGTCTCTGTGTTAATCGTTCATGGTGGAGCTGTGATCCTCTCTCATCATCTGCTCTCTTTCACCATCATTGACTGCAGTCTAATGTATATATTTATATATATATATATTTAGATTCAGACTGAAAACTAAAAATTCTGTCACCATTCAGATAGAATCTTCTCCAAAGTCTGCCCAGTGGAGGGGAAACGGGTTGTTTTAATAATGCTCAGCTTCAAAACCCTGCTTATGGCAGCCTGCAAGCACTGGCTCCTGTAGTGCATTCAGTAAGCAGTAGGTCTGTATGTGATTAATAAACTGCTTCCTGGTGTTTTTTTTTAATGGCATCTGCTCTGTGCACAGAAACTGACTCAACTGTTGTTACAGAATGTCAGTCATTTCCCTGCAGGGATTGTAACTAATATACATATCGAGTTATTTCATTTTCAACAATAAATACTGATTGAATAACTAATTTAGTTTCCACTTTGTGTTGCTTGAGACTTCTATTCCACTACATTTTAGAAGAAAGTATTCAACTTTTCTCCGCACTACTAAACTTGTTAGTTTTCTGGCAGATTGTTTTTCCTACAACATTATCACCTTTTAACACACACTGTCTTGTTTAATGAAAAAGAAATCTCTGAAATATCAGTATTTTGTCATAAGTGGATTATCTACAGAAGTGGGCAGACATTTTGAACTTGTTTCCAAAGAAAATATAGAAAACTGTTTTTGTTTGTTTGGGACACAGACACTCATTAGAACAATTTAAAACATCTGGTTACAAAAAAATATCTTTCCTGTACTGAAAAACAAATCTTAAGGACTCAATTATAGACAGATGTGGCTAATAAATTTGAAGGTTTTGCATATTGAATTGCAAAAGAATAAATGAAGTGATTCAAATGAGCTATACCTCAACTAGTTACACGCTGCATATATGATCATATATCAGTAATAGTAATACAAAAAAAACATATGACCATAGAATTGGCCAGTCAACAAAATACATACTTTAATTTTGTCAATTACAGGGCATTTTACTTAGATTACTTTTGTACTTACGAAAGATTTTAAATGCATTAATTTAATTCAGAGTAAATATTTTGAAATTTTGAATAATAATTTTACATTTTTGTGTAACTCCTTAACTCGAAATTGGTTCTAATTACCTCTTCCCTCTCTGTGTGCTGTAGACTGTAGTGAAGTCAGTGCAATTCAGAATGATGATTTTCAATGAAAAGCTCTCCTCCAGAGCTGTATGTAAGGTGACCTGGTGCTAATTTAAGTCACTTCTGACACTAACAACACCTGAATAAAGTTTTGCGTTAATAAATATGACAACATTTAAAGATTCGAGTACATTTTTATCTCACTTTTATGTAATACTGTTCAACAACCTCTAATTGCTTAATTCATGCTTGTTTAAGTTGAATCGTATAATTTGTGATCAGCCTACAGCTCCCATAATGCACTCGGCGCTATTCGTTTCCGGTCTTGCGCCGTTTCTGGAGCGGATTGGAACCCGGAGTCAGGATTCGATAAATGAAGGGTCTTTTGCAGGAAAGGTAACGTCTTTTTCCATAAATATACATCGATTTTCTTTAAAACGGCGACGCAGTTTTGTAGTAAAGCTGCAGCTGGTTTGTGCGGGTCGCTCTGGGTTTTCCTGAGCCGCCTCCGCTGGTGACTGCACGGCGTTGAAGAGCATTGACTCCGGTTTGGTGGTTTGCGTCTCCGGTCCATCCGCCATGCCGACTGTTCTTTGTTACATTTTACTAAAGAGGAGTCGCTCAGATCGGAGTTAAAACCCGGCTAGAGTTTGGGAACGACTCAAATCCAGGATCCCATCTCCTGCTCGGACTGCACACGTTATTATAATAGTGTAGATTTCACCAACAAAAACAGTTAATGTTGTCACGATACACTTCTGTTTAGCCAGGAGGTCTGATGCACTCAACACAGCTGAAGTGTCCCCGGTGAAATGTGTGTGCAGTCTTGGAAGTTCAGTCACAGTCGAACACTTTCTTAAAAGTAGGCTGGTTCCTTCGTATCAAAGTGCATTTTTAAAACAATCAGCAGGACTTGGTTGCTGATCAGCTTCTCTTCTCCTGATCCCGTTTCTCTTTTGTTAACATGGTGTAAACTGTCTCTCCTCTGTTAGTAGGCTGGCATAATGGCTGAGCAGACGCCAGATGAGTTCATCTGTGAGTATGAATCCAGCTCTTACTGTACTGTACTGACCGAGTGAGACTGGGCTGTGATGACAGGTGTGTATGCGTGTGTTTGTGTGTGCACGCGCGCGTGTGTACGTGTGTTTGTGTGCGTGTGTGTTGTAGGGTGTGAGGACTGTGGCCAGTACCATGACTCGGAGTGTCCGGAGCTGGGACCGCTGGTGACCGTCCAGGACTCTTTTGTCCTGAGCCGGGCCAGGTGAGTGATGTGAACTCCAATGACTTTAACAAACTAGTAAATTCATAGACGCAAATTCAAACCTCTCTGGTGCAGGACAGTCATCAGATTCACATTCTACTTTTTGATTGAACCTGAGAATGGAATGGGGCTACTTTTTCTAAACACCACGTGAAGAACTAAAGAAATGATGTTACTGCCAGCTTATAACAGATGTTCATGTCCTGGATCAGGTCATCTTTACCAAGCAGTCTGGAGATCAGACAGGTGGCTGAAGGGGTGGAGGGGGTGTTTGTCCTGCGCCGGCTGGTCAAGAGGACCAGGTTTGGGCCCTTTGAGGCAAAGAGGGTGGCCCACCTGGAGAAGGAAGGACCGTTCCCTCTAAAGGTACAAACTAATAACTCATGAACACGTAGAGAGAACACTCAGTTTTCTGTTCTGTTGTAAATGGATGGATGTGATAGTTTTCTTTGTTACTTTAGCTGTTTGTGCTTTTAATCCTGATCCAAAAATTGGCAGATCTTCCAGAGGGATGGTGTGGTGATGTATTTTGACTACACCAATGAAGAAGACTGCAACTGGATGATGCTGGTCCGACCCGCCACCGACCACAAACACCAGAACCTGACGGCTTACCAGCAAGACGATGAACTGTACTTCAACACCTCCCAGGTTTGTGCATCCATCCTAAACATGAGCATCTCAGTGCTGCTGCTGCTGCAGGTTCAGGATTTTAAGGATTCATTTAATCCAGCAGCTCATTCATTTCTTATAGGACTGATGTATCCTTCATTTTTGCCCTTCTGTTTTTTTTCTCAGGATGTGCTGCCGGGCACGGAGCTGAGGGTCTGGTATGGAGCTTTCTACGCCAAAAAGATGGAGAAGCCCATGCTTAAGGCTCCACTTCAACCACCACCGCCACCACCTCCAGCAGGTAGATGACATCACAGCACCGATGTATATAGGGTGACATTGCAACACTGCTAGTTGTAAATTGTCGTTTTTCCCTCTTTTACTTAGATGTGACCTCTTCATCAGCTAATATAGAGACCTCAGAGAAAACTGGAGCCCACATGCCCCCAGTGGCTAAAGAAAACAATGCAGGTAAAATCATTAATCATTCATCAAAACATTCATCACTCCCGGTCTGCACATTTTAGAGATGTTCCCTTTTCATTGTGAGGAAAGTTCAGTCTAGGGTTGAGTCTCTGTTTCTTTTAAGCTTTAAATTGCATGAGATGGGAGTTTCCAGCTGTTTCTGTCCACAGTGAGTCCAAACAAGAGTGGAAGTTAAGTTGTTTGTCCCAACAACATCTCTCTAAGCTAAGGGTACTATGAGACTGATCATTTTAGAAGAAGAAGGGTAGAAGAAGAAAAATTACGCAGCTCTCATTTCTTGTATGTACAGTTCAGATAACACAGAAAGTTTGAATTGAAAAATGGAAGTCAGCACTGTCTGCACAACAGCTACCAATGTCTGAAGGACTCACCCAAGGAGGTCATGTTTGCAGCATTAGGGGAGGCTGCTCTCTCTTACACCTTGGTGAAATATGATGCTGAACTCAAACATGGCTCAGATGAGAGCATAACTTCTAACTTTGTGCATTATTACACAAAGAGTTAAACTGCCTTTGCGTGTAACAGAACCTGATCTCCTTCTACCTTAGGCCAAAAACTTATCAATCACCACTCTTACCTCCCAATGTTTTTCACAGGCAATATGCTGAGTCATCTTGGTGAGGGGAAGACAGCAACTGTGCCTCAGGGCAACCTGCTCCCTCCCCTCGAGGAGAGTCTAGTTGGCCCTGATGAAGAGGAGGGTGACCCCGCTGCAGCTCAAACAGGCCCAAAGAGGGGGCCGGGACGAGGGAGGAGAGCCAAGGGACGCAAGCCTGGAGCTCCAGCTGCCACCAGCAAAGATAAAGGTGAGACAGAAACATAAACTAACGGACCAAAGACACAAAAGATCAGCTTAAAAGTAGTTCTTTGTTACAATTTGAAAGAATTTCCTTAATGTTATGCAGAGACATCTTGTTATTATTGATAACCATCAGGATTTGTCAATGCATGAGAGAAGAAAAGCATCTTTTGAGGCTCACCATCATATACTGACATTCAACATACATGTGGTCTGAAATGAATTCATGTAAAAGTAAGGATACAAATCATTCCACTATGGTTGCATTTACAGTAAAAGGCAGCCACACACAGAAAATCTAACAGATACAGCTCTCATTGTCCTCCTGAAAATGAGTTGGCTCCTCTGCTCTCACCACACACCATCACTGTCACTCTGTCTCCCTGTGTCTGTAACACAGAGCTGGACAAGTTACAACAGGTTCAGGCACATTCTGCAGAGACTGTCAGGTGGCATTCTGGGACAGTGTTGAAATATTTCAACTGAGCTAGTAAGAGATGTAGCCTCATCACAAAATTAAATAAAACTCTTGCAGTAGTGCAGAATTACAGCACGAATGTAATAAACAAACTTGCCAGTCATCATCATGTTGTTGCCACTGTGAGAATATTTGCACACCGATGTGACAAAGTGTAGCCCCACAGAGCTGCTAGCTTGACTCTATTTTAAAGTCTAGATAAACTTTCAAAAGTATTATGAGTAACCCACAATGCTTGTAAGAACACTTATGTGCATGTTTAACCCTTATTTTTAGCCTTAGCAGTAACATGGCTCTAATTATGCCAATGAGTTTCATATCAAAAACTGTTAATCACCATGAAATTTCATACATACAATCATCGATACTCAAAGAATACTGACAAATGACTTTGATGATCCCCCTATTTTTTCC
>JAPZDV010000006.1:5007750-5053012 GCA_029814665.1 Acanthurus lineatus | reverse complement strand
ATGACAAGTGACTTTGGTGATCCCCAATATTTTCCTCTGCTGAATTAGCAAGTGTTAGCTAAGCAAAATGCTAAATATCTGCATGATCACAATTATTTTAGGTATAATAATAAATGTCATGGTTACGTCAGGCAGTGAGCATTGACTTCAAAGGAAAGCTGAACATAAGCTTCAGTGACTGTTGTTTGGTTAATTTTTTCCTGGTGTTTTTCTTCATATTTAGATTTAGTCTATTAAAATATTTTGTAAAATTTCATTTCCCACATAAACTGTGTTGTCACTGCCATTTTTAAAAAAAAATATTATTTCAAGTAACATAACTAAATATGTATGTTTAAAGAAGGAATATCTACATCATGTATTGTTGGAAGATTTGTATTCATCTCAGCAGCTGAAGTGGGCTCATAAATCCATGTAATTGGACACTTTTAACCACTCATTGCTGCATACATTGTGGATTTCTCTTTGTCATTGGCACATGATCACATTCCTTATGTGTGCAGATGTGAAGCCAGCGATGGAGAGCTCAGAGCCAGCAGCCTCTGAGGCTGCAGCAGCAGCAGCAGCAGCAGAGAGCGGCAGCCTGCTGAGCCCCCCAGACACCAGGACTGTCCTGAAGAGACACAAAGCCAGAGAGCAGAAGAGGGTTTACCGCTGCTCCCTCTGCAACAAGGTCTTCCAGAACAGCAGCAACCTCAACCGACACATCCGATCACATGGTACCTGGAGTTTTCTGTTTTGTTTCTGACATTCTTTAGTCCAAACACAGTATAAGTGAGTTGATGTACGGTATAAACATGCTGTTTCCTGTGTATTTTCCAAGGTGATAAGCTGTTCAAATGTGATGAATGTGACAAGTTGTTCAGCCGCAAGGAGAGTCTAAAGCAGCACATCTCTTATAAGCACAGTAAGAACATGGTGAGTGTCACTTCAAACTGTTTCCTCAAGAGCTTTTACTCATCATGTAGGTTCATGTAGGTTGTATTTACATGTTCCCTTCTTTTTATCTGCTCCTGACAGCCTGACCAGGAGTACAAATATAAATGCAACACGTGTGAGAAATCATTTCGCCTGGAAAATGCCTTAAAGTTCCACAACTGCCGGACAGGTGGGATAGCTACTGTTTTTTTTGGGTTAAATATGAACTTATCTGTTCATAATGTCAGATCTTATGATGCTGGATTTCATTCATTCCATTTCTTCTCTCTTCAGATGACAAGACGTTCCAGTGTGATATCTGCTCGCGGTTCTTCTCCACCAACAGCAACCTTTCAAAGCACAAGAAGAAGCACGGCGAGAAGCTCTATTCCTGTGAAATCTGCAACAAGATGTTCTACCGCAAAGACGTGATGCAGGAGCACCACAGGAGGCACGGTGTGGGTGAGTCCCACATGGTTTTAGTTTAGGTTTATTGTTACTTTTCAAAGTATTCTTTTTAGGGCATGCAGGAGAAAAAGTCACTTTGTTTGGAATATTTGCTTTCTGTTTATGTGAATCATTCACATTTTAGATGACTTGAAATGTTTTTTTAAAGGGAAAACATCAAAGTGGATCAAATTCCCACAATACAGAGCTGATCCATGTCACCATTTTTCTGTTGTTGGTGCTCAATCTCTTTGCTGAACTTAACCTTTGATGTATCTGTAACAGGACCAAAGCATGTGAAGAAAGAGGAGCTGGAGGCCAACGGAGAAGAGGGGACCAAGTACAGGAAGGAGCCATCACCCTGTCCAATCTGCGGCAAGGTGAGTCCTGCAGCCAGGATTTGTAGCACTTGTTGAGCAGGTCAGATATCTGTAGATGAATGTGTTTGTGCACACAGGTGTTCTCCTGCAGGAGTAACATGAACAAGCATCTGTTGACTCACGGTGATAAGAAGTACACGTGTGAGATCTGCGCCCGCAAGTTTTTCCGTGTGGACGTCCTTCGAGATCATATTCATGTTCACTTCAAGGTGAGATAATGCAGGGTGGAGGCTTTTTTACCACTGCAGAGCAGAGCTTTACATAACCAAACACAAACATTCCTCTGTCACTCACACTGAACAGCCTCCAGAGTCCGTAAACACACAATTTAAATTGGCCCCTCCTCCTCAGCCCAATGACAGCAGAACCCAACCCCCCCGCCCCTGACACATGCGCCCACCTGAAGCATCCTACCGAGGGACTACAGAAGAGAGTAAATTTAGACTCAGACAAACAACTTTGCAGTGGCCTATGTAATCGGATTTGCTCATGTGTTAGACAGAAAATGATTCAAAGCTAGTCGGCACCGCAGATCACTTGGGCTATTAAACACAAAATTAGTAGCATTTTTTTAAAGTCGAACTTGGTGTGTGTGTTATGTACACTGTAAGCTTGGTAGGAATGTTCTATTTGTTCCATTTGTTGCAATAGAAATGCTGATATGTTAGCAGGCTAATGGCCACCGCTGACCTGTCCAACAGAGAACAGGCAAACTCCAGCTTCACTCCACATAATCGAAGAGAGAAACTCTGAGTTGATACTTATTTGTGCAGAAAAACTAGATTGACTAATGAACCTTTTGTGGAATTTGGTCTGATGTCTGCAATTACTGCATATAACAGTTCTGACCTTTTAAATTAAGAGACTCTTAAAAAATTTTCTTTCTTTTTTTTTTGACCAATTACTTGTTAGTTCATGTTGCCTTTAATGACTGCAGTGTACCCTTGCTTGCAACTCTGGGAATTTTCTTGATGCAGCAAACAACAACAAAACAGTATAAAACATCCACAAAACGGTGATAAGCTATAGATATGTTCCTGCATTGTTCTCATAAGCACAACCATGTTACAAAACCTGGGCAGGTTTTCTGTCTATGTACTGGTGTATTTAGCCATGTTAGCAGTGCCATCAGCATGAGTGAGGCTTAAAATAAAAAAGTGGTTGATGTCACTCTGGTTATTAAATGGCACCTTTGGATCATTCATGTTTTATGAAGTTAGGTTTTTAAACCCCATCTTAGTTGTCACTGAGCTGAATCATTTCTCAGAGTTTTTTAAATTAATTAATTGTTTTCTAGGACATTGCCTTAATGGATGAGCAGCAGAGAGAGGGCTTCATCAAGAAGATTGGCATTTCAGCAGGCGACAGCGACGAATCGGAAGATGATGAAGAGGAAGACGATCCTGAACGCCACAAGTACAACTGCAAGAAATGTCAAGTAAGCTTTGTCCTGACAGGCATGAAGATAGCCTGCAGACTTCAACACACACTTCAGCCTCTTTATCTCAACCCAGTTGTTAACTTTTAATAATATCATCCGGGACTGTGATGTGTTTTGTCTCTCCCCTTTTATCTCGAGCAGCGTGTTCGTTGAACAGTTCATGAACTCACTCGAGGCTGTTCACAAATTAAAACTATGGCAACAGATTCTTTCTCACTCACAACCTTATTCATATTCATGGGTTTGCATACTTCTGTGTCCATAGTTGTCATTTGCAAAGGGCAGAGAGTACCTGAAGCACATCATGGAGCAGCACAAGGAGAGAGGCTACGGCTGTGGGATCTGTAACCGACGCTTCGCACTCAAGGCCACATACAACGCTCACTTGGTCATCCACAGAGAGCAGCTGCCTGACCCGGCTGTGCAGAAGTAAGACCACAGGAAGCAGCACAACAACATATTCCATCTCTTTTTGTCAGGAGGGGTTTTAATGTTTGCTTAACCTCGTCTAATAGAGACTGAGCTCATGAACAAGGATGGAACCAAGAATGTATGCTGAGATTTGTTGTATAAAATATTATGCCAAATGTTAAAGACAGTACTTTACAGTGCTGATGAGGATGTGAAAGCCATTAGCCCTTTTTTAATTCCCTTTAATGTTTACTGATTACAGAAGAGGAAATGAAGAAAAAGAGAAACAGATGTGCTAGAGAATAAATTCTTGCAGCAGCAGCAAGTATCAGGAACGTGTTGCTATCATTTGTACATTACTGTGTACATTGTTGTCACTATTGATAAGGTTCAAATCAGGACAGACGAGAGCTGGAGATACTGTAATACTGCTCTGATTTGGCACAGAAGACGACTTCTTAACATAAAATTAAAACATAAAATAAACAAGCTGCAGTACAGAATAATCATAATCATTTCAAATCTGTGTTACAGGTACATCCATCCATGTGAAATTTGTGGCCGAATCTTCAATAGTATCGGAAACCTTGAGAGGCACAAGATCATCCACACTGGTGAGCAAAGGCCCGGGGTCTCTGTTTCAATGTCTGTCACCTGTCCTGTCATGTGTGCATGTGACCCTGAGCTGTTTTATTTCAAAGGTAGATATTTGAACAAGGATGCGCAAATTGTCACATACGTCGACTCTCTTGTTAAAGTGTTGCATTATGATTCTAAAGAATACAAAGATATCACACACAGTCCCTGTGATCCACCTCTGAGGTCATGTTTCTCACCCTGAACTGAACTAAATGATCTGCTGTTTTTATTGTGATTAAGACAGAGAAGGTATCAGATCTTAGAGGCTGTTTGCTCAGTTTTGTCTCAGTAAGCTGAATAGCTCTGTCTGCTTGAGCTAATGAATATAAGCTGTTCTAGACATACATATGACGGACATAGACACATGACAGATTAAATGTCAGCTTTAAATTGTTTATGTTTTGGCTTTGTGTCCCCTGGTCTTTAATGCACAGCTAATCTCTCTACTTGATTAATACAGGAGAGTGTCAGTGCTCCAGGGATGTAAAACACATGTTTATGGGACATTCTGAGTGTTTTAACTAAGGATAGACCAATTATGGGCCGGGCCAATAGATCAATTTAAAACTGGGTTATTTTGGCTCTGAGGCAGCCGTGCAGCACCATCTGATTGGTTACAAGCAGAGCCACGGCACGGGTAACAGCCAATCAACAGTGAAAGCTGTGCATGCACAGTGCTCACACATGGCAGAGAGGAGAAAAAAGTTTTGCCAAGTGCAGAAGCTCCCCAGAGCAGATATGAATATGAGCTCCAAATATCGGTTATCCGCCTCCTTGACTACTATCAGTATTGGGCCTGAAAAAACCATATTGGTCTATCTCTAGTTTTAACCAATGTCAAAAAACGTGAACGGAATGATCAAAAAAGTCCAGTATGAGTTAGTCATCCTTGTTTTTATTCTTTATCTTCCCTCTGTCTGGGAACATGAACATGTTTTTAGTTTTAGAACCACAGTTTCCAGTCATGTTTGGGGGATGGGTGGAGGTGAGTTAGTATGATGCTTCCATTTGTGAGTTAGCAGTGAGCTGCAACTTAAACATTCTTTCCTCTCCAGTATTTGTTTGCATTGAGGTAAATTTGCATAACGAATTCATGCTGAGTTAACAATTAGCGGTTCCTTTCTTGCCTGTACTTTGTTAATTTCATAAGTGTTAAGATGTTGGACACTTTATGTATGCATTGCACTAAAAAGATGGCAGAGTGAAAAATGTGTCAGAATCACACCTCTTAGAAATATAAAGGGAGATATTTTAATGGTAAAAAACAAACTTTGACACGTACTTGGCATGACAAGAAAACACTAAAAAGCCTTTGTTTCAGTTTTTATGCTGACTGAGTGTCTGTGTGTGCGCGTTTGATCATCCAGGGGTGAAGAGTCACAGCTGTGACAAGTGTAACAAATCCTTTGCGAGGAAGGACATGCTGAAGGAGCACCTCAGGGTTCACGATGATATCCGAGACTTCCTGTGTGCAGAGTGTGGAAAAGGTCAGGGTCTCTCACTGCATCACACACATCATTTCACCACATTTCATTTCTCACTGTGTAAACGGCACACGAACATATAGCAGCTGATGTTTGGATCATTGCCATGTGGAGTAAACGTTTTCCTGTGCAGGCATGAAGACCAAGCACGCTCTGAGGCACCACATGAAGCTTCACAAGGGCATCAAAGAGTACGAGTGTAAGGAGTGTAACCGCAAGTTTGCCCAAAAAGTCAACATGCTGAAACACTACAAGAGACATACAGGTGAGTCAAAAACCTGTTGATGATTCACAGTAGGTGTCAGAAGATAAAATCTGGTGCGTTCAGTTCAAACAGACATAACTAGGATCTGCATTTTCACTCTAATAGTGTAAACTTCTGAGGAGAACATCATGTGACTGTTTGTCCTTCTGTGTTATATTTTTATGACACTTTGTCTGCAGGTATAAAGGACTTCATGTGTGAGCTGTGTGGAAAGACATTCAGCGAGAGGACGACTCTAGAAACACACAAACTCATCCACACAGGCAAGTGTCTCATGCCAGGCCAAGACCAGACCAAGCTGGAACACACCAATCCATTTGTTTCACTATTACAAGACGGGTACAAGCTGAACATGGGAGCCTGTAATTTGGCTTTTTTTCCCTCCTTGTTCAGAGTTATGTAAACAGAATGGTTCATGGTTAGACAAGAATTGATTCCACAGCCAAAATTATGCAACAAGAAAACCAAAACAAGAGTTCAGTCAAAAAATTAAAGGTCATGTTCTTTGTAAAATCAGAATTGAAGGGTGGAAGGTGGTGGTTCTGTGTGTTATTAACAAAAAAAAACAGAAATGTTGCCTTTTCAAAGGAAACTGATACATGGCTTCACTTACTAAGGAGTTGAAAAGAAGAATTAAAGTGAGAGATATCTACTGATTGGCTGTAAAAGAGAGAAGTTTCTGCTCTACATGTGCTTTTTGTTGAATGTTAAAGGAAAAGTTAGACATTTTGGGAAATACACTTCACATCCTTGCTGAGAGTTAAATGAGAAGATTGGTACAGCTCCTGTGTCTGTACAGTAAATATGACTGTAAACTGGGGGAAAAGCTTGGCTGTTTCTGTCCAAATAATTTGCCCACCAGCAGCTATAAGACTCACATATTAAAACTTTCTGCCTGTTTAATCCGTACAGACACCCAAGTGAACAAAACACTTTCATTTTTACACAAAAGCCACAATGCCTATTTTCAGGCCTTATGTTAGACTGATCATGTGGCTAATAAGCTGTGGCTAATATTCATCACACAAGTGTGTTATAGTCTATAGCATTAGTCTTCAGTTAACTTCAGTAACCACCTCTTTGTTTTTGTCAGTTTTTGGGCTTCATAGTAAAGAATAAACTCCCCCCAGCAGTGTTTACATCAGTGCATTTAGCATCTGGACTGACGCTGTTTCCCTTGTTGTCTCTGCAGTGGGTAAGACATGGACATGTGCAACATGTGATAAGAAGTACCTGACGGAGTACATGCTGCAGAAGCACGTCCACCTGACCCATGAGAAGGTGGAGGCCCAGTCTTGTCATCTCTGTGGGACCAAGGTCTCCACCCGCGCTTCCATGAACAGACATCTGCGGCGCAAACACCCCGGGGTGAGTGTGGGAAGTGACGCCAGGAAACCAGCTGTGCTCTGTCTCTTACCACCAAGGTAACCTAAAATCTGTGAGTGACCGGAAATGTTGCTGTTCTCCTTTACACCCTCAGGTGGTTTCTGTGAGAATGGATGAGTTTGATGATCTTCAGGAAACTTCAACAATCAATAGTTCGTCCATCGGCATTGTGCAGGTTAGACTGCTTTTTTATGCAGTATTGTGACATATAATAACACTGTTTGAAGTAGCTCTGACTAGAGAGAATCTTGCTTTGTGAAAACAGCTTCCTCCAGGGTTTATATATCTTATCAGTGCATCAGATGCTAAAACGTTTACCACTGTGTTTCATGTTCACATCAACTTCCTTGTGGAACACATGAGTGCATTTATTGCACACTAAATATAGAATTATCAGACAGCAAATATGAAGAGTTCCTGTTTATTTAAGATAGGACCTGTAAATCAGTCAGTGCTCCTGCCTGAACTATCAGCCCTAGCATCACTCTGATCCCCTTTGCATGTGACATTGCAGCATCCTGACTGACATGTTTAAGTTTTCAGAACAACAAAATAATGGAAATCAAGATCTGATGATCTGTTATTGTCTTTTTGTTCTCATGAAATGTGTTACCTCCCACTTAGCCCTCTCTGACCCTGGAAAAAGACGGCATGGCTCTGGAGAGGCCAAGCCGACCATCCCGACACCCCAAGAAGAAGCACAGAGTTCAGGCTGAGCCTGAGCTTTCTGAGTCCGACGAATATGTTGATTTCACGGAGCCGAGGCACGAAGTCATGGCAGAATTCAACACAGTCATCGTCGGTGATGAAACCGAGACAAGCTCTGCTGTGCAGAGTATCCAGCAGGTAGAAACAAAGACGTTCACGTACATTCTTATTTTATTATCATAATAACACTTCCAGTTTCTCTCTTTTCCCAAAGACTTCAAGAAATGGGCATGTTTTCCTCTCTGAAGTGCCAAAAGCCCAGAGAAGCAGCTGACCACACACATTGCTGATGGCAAGCAGGATAAATAAAAAAGCAGAGAAGCAGTGAAAATGTATTTTTGTTGTTAAATAATGCTTTTACCCCTCTGGCTCTGTGTAAAGAGGAGCTGGACACTTTTCTTGTTGATTTATTTATCGTGTTACAGATATGATCATGTGATATGTGATCAGTATGTTCAGTGGTTTTTCTGCTTTAACAAAATGTCCCTCTAAACAGATGATAAAATAAAATGAAACAAATACACAAGAACACTTTTAAAGAACAAATGAGACATAAATTAATATTCCAGAAAGAAAACAGAAGTAATTCACAGGAAAATAAACATAATTCTGTTTTAGTGTGATGTTTAGAGGAAAAAAGTGATAAATTGTGTTTTTTTATTACACAATATAAATCAGATCATCAGAAATGGGTTACATCCCATTTAAAGTCACAGCTGACGGTGTTATGATGTTGTTACACTTGTAATTTAATACATTTAATAGGTTTGAGTGAATTGTTGACAGTATTCAATATATATTACAACATAAATGTAGCTGTGAACTAGTGATGGTAATTGTCAAATCTAAAATTAAATATTGATATTATGTTAAAACAAATATGATCATTTCAGGGAAATAATTCAGCACTTCTCTAATCATCGATTCACAAATTGTAATGGATTTTTTAGAACACTTATTTACAATAAAAGTTACAAAATCTCCCTCCGCATCCATACACACCTATTTTCAGTGTAATTCATTCGCCAAAAAAGGGACAAAACACACTATGAAGTTAAAGATGAACGTAAAGACATATAAAATTTTCAGAATTTTTTTTCCGAATGTTCTAGAAATATTGTGAATTCTTTAAGTAATGAAAATTGTGGAATGAAAGCCTGATTTTGTTTCAGCCAAGTGGAGTTTGCCTTAGTCAGGCTATGATTTTTTGTAGATAAAGATCTTTTTTTTTACTTTTTTCATATGTTTTCACCCTGCTGGTTACAAACCCAAAGTATTTGTAAATTTTTCAGGTGGTGGTCCTGGCTGACCCCAACGCCACAACAGCCTCCTCACCCAACAACTCGGTTGGACTGACCAACATCACAGTCACGCCCATCACCTGCCACGCCCCCGCCCAGTTCACCAGCCTGCAGCCTGTAGCCGTGGGTCACCTGACCGCCAGCGACCGGCCCCTCACCCTGGACAACTCCATTCTCACCGTCACCTTCGACACAGTCAGCGGCTCCGCCATGCTCCACAACCGTCCGGCCGAACTCGTCCCAGAGACGGTGGGCCCCGGGACTGGCGCAACACCCCAGTCAGTCGCCCACCTCATTAACGTAACCACACTGGTCAACCCCATGAGCCACCAGCTGGAGGCCCCGACCCTGGCCTGGAGGCCTGTACCGACGGCTGAAGGCAGCCAGGTCACCCCTGTGGTGGAGGGCGGTCAGGAGGGGCAGGACACACAGAATCAGGGTCCAGAGCCAGGTCGCCCCCTCCAAAGCCAGCCGCCCACACAGCAGCAGCAGCAGAGCGGCTCCACACAGCAGATGTTTAGCTACTAGAGCAGCGAGCGGAGGTGCTGGTCACCTCACACCGACACACATCACTGTATAGGAGAGTAGATTTTATCAAACTGTACAGAGCTTTGATCACTGTCACCCTGATGCCTCTCCAGCTCCATGGAAGTGAAATTGTAATGTTTTTTTTATACTGATGAAACAAAGTGGCTGTTAGTGGATTTACATTTCAAACCAAAGCAACATGTTTAAAATTCAAATGCCTTACCAGCCTATAAAAACATGCATGTTTTCAAGTTAAATCTGCTGCTCCAGAAATGAAATATGAACACATACCAACCTGAAAAAGAAGACACATTTGGTGCAGATGACAGTTTAAGTGAACACACAGTTAGCATATTCCTAAAAGAGGCTCACTCGTGAAATGTGAGTTCTGAATGCTGTAAACTGTAATTACTGTTGAACTGCCTGGAAAAATACTGGAAGATTTTTTGTACTGTTATTTTTAAACAGAATACCTCTTTGAAGTGTTTGTTCTTTTCTTGTCTTTATATAAATCCTTTTTGTGTGGTCAAGATGCCACCGGGGGGGAGGGGGGAGGGGGGCGGGGGGTATTCCAGCAAAGTTTTTTGAATCGGAGTGCATGTTCAATCTGAATCTTAAACAGACCAGCTTCTGTTTGTCTTGATGCGTTTATAGCAATGTGACCATCTGTTTGGGATCTCTGCAGATCTCAGACCAACAAGCCTGTTTGTTCTCTGTTCAGTCAGAAGCTGATGGCTTTTCTGCAAACATCACAACATGAGTGTTACACGATCGGTGTGAAGACAAGTGACCAGAACGTCCTGCACAAGATCCCAGACGACAAGTATTCTGTGATCAGCTGAAAAATAGTGATCAGGCACAAGGGGGTCCCTGAAAGCACTACAGTATTAGCTTCAAATATTCAATGAAATCTTTGAATTTGACCTAGAAATCCCTAGTTCAAGGCTGAGCTGCCTGGAGAAGAAAAGTTCAGATGGTCAGTCCTCTGTGAGAGCTGGTGAAGCTCCCGTTCTACGTTTAAGAAGCTGCGGCACCTCTTCAATGCAGAACAGAGAAAAGACTTGGCTGCAGCTCTGACT
Source organism: Acanthurus lineatus (assembly GCA_029814665.1). Taxonomy (NCBI): domain Eukaryota; kingdom Metazoa; phylum Chordata; class Actinopteri; order Acanthuriformes; family Acanthuridae; genus Acanthurus; species Acanthurus lineatus. Next base: position 5,042,025 of record JAPZDV010000006.1, on the reverse strand, counting down.
CTACATCCTCTCAGACTTTTCCACTGTTCTGCAGAGAAAACCAGGCTCACATTTGTTCGCTCAGCCGTCTGCACACTCACCAAAACCCAACATATGTGACGTGCCACTGTCAACGTCTTCTACAATGAATGAAAAGGAAGTGTGAGCAGGCTGTTGTCACTGTTTGAGTCATCTATATCAGACAGAATGAGATTCAACATTCAACATTCCAAACAATGTGTGAGGCACCACATTTTCAAAACTGTAAGTAATAACATGGAGGGAAAATCATATTAGGATGTCACAAGACTAAAAATCCTTCAAAGACAAAATGACTTGTAGCTACAAATCCCAGTTTCTAATCAGTATTATATTCAAGTAAATGCACTTTTAAATGTTTTCTTTTTAAGATAACAGAAACAGAATATCTTAATTTCTGAAAGAGGAAAACACACTAAACACTCTCCTATCTAAAAGCAATAGCAAGAGAGATATGTAGCATTCATCTCTTTATCTCTTGTATGTTAACATTTCCATTTTTAGAAAAGGGAGAAATTAAAACTCATGAAGTTCTTTTTTGTTATTAATACTGCTGAAGATCTGGATAAGGGTTTTCATACAAAGTTGTCAATAAATGACAAGTGTGTTTTCTTAAGAGAACAAATTTTAACCCCTGGCTCAGAGCTTCACATTTACAAATTGACTGAGAGTCGATCCGCTGTTGCTGAAGACTGAAAAACTAAGGGCTTTGATATTGATCCCTGTCATATGCAAAATTAATATCAGATACACTAACAAATTAACAGACCAAACAGGCTTCATTCCATAAACATCAGTGTGAGTGATGGTTTAGTTGTGTTGATTCTTTCTTGAATTTATTACTAACATTAAACATAAAATTATGACATTAGAGGGTGACACTTTTATACAGATACTAAACTTGAAACATGTTTGAACTGTCAAGAAAAAAAGTGTCTGCAGTCATATGGTGGATACACTGGAAGAGAAACTCTCATAAACCTCAAATCCAAACACACCACAGTTCAGTCTTCATATCTCGGACTGTTGCTTCATGTTCAAACACAGCTGTTATGTTTGAGAGCAGGGAGAGCTAATGTGACCCAGCACTGACCTCTACAGGAAAATACAAAACATCTACTATATTTTCATCTCAGCCAAAGTCAGTCTCCTTTCCCCATCATTCTGGTATTAAAAATTTCCAAAAAAGCTTTAGTTTTAAGCTTTTATTTTCATAAATAGTCATGTTATCACAAAGCTAAATGCATTAATATATAACTACCAGTAGATGGCGATGAAGGCTGACATCTTTTACCTTCACACGCTGAATAGTAAAATTATTGGTTATAGATGTTGAGTACTCATACTAATTGAATAAATGGATTACATAATTCCTTTTTTTCTGCCAACATATTTCTCCTTAGATATTAAATAAATAAATAAATAAATAAAACCAGTTATCCACAACAAGATTTTTTAATCAAGAAAAATGAGCCTTCTTCTTGAATTCCTTACATCCACAATGCTGCATTCTGAGGATAATTTGCATGCCCATACACATACTTTAAAGAACCCTGAGGAGAGAGGTTTATGAGAAGAACAAAATACACTGGAAATGTTATGGACTTCAAAAGCCATCAACTAACATGTTGTCACAAGCTCAGATTAAGTCCATCACCTTCTTAAAGCTTCGCATACCAGTTGTGGTTGATTGATTTATATTTAAAAATGCAATCTCATGACTGATGTACTAGTTTGTGATGTGTTATTGATATTTGCTTTTGCTAACGTAGCTACTAATCTTCAGCTCCTGCTTGTCCCTGACAAAGAAAGAAAGACAGAAAGAAAAAAGCAGCTGTTTTCTCACTCTGGGGAAAAGTGGATGTTCCTGATGTATTGTCCTGTTTTTAATCAAAGCCTTAAAGCAAATAAAAAGTGCAGATTTAACACAACAATGAAAGCTCCTCTTGCTTTGAGATGTATGAGAATACATTTACATTTTCCTGGAGGGATGGACTAACACCTCAAAGGCCTCTCATTCACACCACAAACCAGCTCTCACTTTTCACCTGTGGTTCATGTTGATGCCCCTGTGTGTCTACAGAGCAGCTCTCTCAGAGACAAACACTGATCTCTGCTGCAATGACAAGAACCAGCAGGCTCAACCGAAGCCATATTCATCACTTATTGTCTCAATAGCGTCCCTGATGACACATTTATACTTTGTCTTCATACCTTGTCCTTCCAGTTCCATAATTAAAATTTGGAGAGCAGGGTGGAGCAGGATAACAACATTACATCATGTGTTAGCAAAGGTAGCAGAGGTACACAGAGACAAAAGTTCCTCACCGGAAAGTAAACAACAATACAGAATAAATTAAATGTTAAAAGAGAGGTTTTAAACTGTGACAAATACTCTTTTCTGCCTGGATAACAGAAGGAGCAGGAGGAGCTGATGTCCTGAGGCACCAGAGACAATATGGATTTAGATACCATTTTAATATGGTTTCAAATTTCAATCAGATTAAGCTGACTATGCAGATAAAACACTGTAAAGGCTATGTGGAAATTACTAAAGAGGAAGGAGGGTAATCAGATTTTTTGGGGGGGAGGGCACTTTCTCATCATCATTCTCCTCGGGTGAGATTTACTATATAAAAAAAGATTTAGGGATCAAACAGCTGCATCAAAAAGATTGCTTTTGCTCTCCAAAACACACAGACCTCTGATCTCCCATCAGGCTCTAGCACCATCTGATTTAAATTCTGTTTTTGTGAGGTGGATTATGGGGGATGGCATTGCTCGGGTCCATAAGATGCCATAAAAAAAAGCTGCATTCGCTTGATTTTACCCATTCTGTTGTTCCATTTGCATATAAGTATTATTTGAGAGCAAGATTAAAAAATAATGACACTGGCTTTGATTTTGTTTTAATGAAATATAAATATTTGATTCAACCCTTCTCCTGAGCCTTTGTATACTCCCCAAGGCTCAGTTTCTGTTCTTACAATCAAGCCTTTTGAGCCAAAACCTCTTTGCAGCCTGGTTAATGATCTGTAAAAGGGGCCTGAGCAATTCACAGTATCTAACAGGTATTAGGGCCTCTGTTTGAGTGACATTTCAATCTAAATGGTTGACACTTAGAAGCTTAAAGTAAATTGTTTCCTTGGGGCAACCTGATACACTAAAGCAACACAACTGACATCAGCATAATTCTACAATATGTGGCAATGATGGATTCTGGTAATTTGCTTCATAATATTCATGTCAGCCTGCAAACTAATCTGATATATGACTGGCTCAATATCCACTATGTCCTTGTTGTTTTATGGTGAGTGAAGAATTAATCATTCACAGTTTCCAATCAGAGGACACATTTTAAACGTCTTATGTAAGGAAGTGTCCTTGAAAAACAAAAAAGATTCCTTATCAGCTCCATGGCTACTTTATTGTTTATGATTCTGAACTACACTGCATATATACTGTATATTGTATACTGTTTATGCAATTCTGACTCCAAAAAAGGTTGAAATGCTGCATAAAACATAAACTAAACAACTGGTGATCTTTTGCTAATCTTTTTTTTAAAGGGTTTTCATCTGGAAAAGACAATATATTTAACATTCTGCCTTGTAAACTTCATTGACTCCTGTGTATCCACTCACAAAAATAAATGTCTCTGGCAAATTTCCTGTTATGATAAATCACAGTTCTGAGAGACAGGACAGGATGATCCTCTCTGCTTGGTGGATTCATGCTGAGATGATGAGTCTTCACATTCCCAAACCATCTGGTCAATATCACATAACCAACCCATTGTTACGACATATTCCCTTTTCTTTCCTCAGGGTTGGTTTAGTTGCATTATGTTCTGCAGTAGGACAAAGGTGCGTTTATGAAATGACACATTCCTGAGTTCATGGACTCCGGCTCTTCATAAATGTTATTCTTTTCCTGTCAGGACAGAAATACGAGAAAGCCTGAGGCTTCAGGGCATCTGGGAAACAACTGTCTATAGACATTGTAACAGCACGGTGCCTAGTGGCCAGCATGTCTTGTTTCCTTGAAGAAGTTTTCCATTTCTTCCCTGTATTTCAAAACCAGGAAATGATGTCAGAGCAGCAGGCCAAACCCCTCCCTTCACCTGAAGAGAGGGAGGAGCCACACTGAGCTTGACAAGGGGAAAAACAAGGAAGAGCTCACAAACGGGTAGGTCAGTGTGTATGTTCACTTACTCTGATTGTGCCCTGGAGACGAATAAAAGAGGAATTTATCCAGCTGGTGTGTCTCTCAACACGGATATGGATGTCCCGGATTCTCCTCATGGGAATATGGGGCTGTTAAGGACCTTTGATGACTCTGAGTTCAGCAGCTGGGAGAAAATAGGCTCAGGTGGATTTGGACAAGTATTCAAAGTGCGGCACAAACAGTGGAAAACATGGCTGGCTATCAAGTGCCCTCCCTGCCTTCGTATGGATGACAAGTAAGTTACAGCTGTTGAGCCACATGGACTATATTTCACTGGTTTATGTTTAAAATGACATAAAATAATCTTTAAGGGTTTAAATTAACATGTAGATATGTAAAAAATATAGTTTAGAGGTTTCTTTCATTTTATATTTAGACCCTCTGAGTACCAGATGTACCAATCTGTCTTTAGCCAGCTGTGAGGTTTATTAATCAGAGAGCTTTTATGGCCAAGGACAGACAGAATCTTAGGAATATGTCTGTGTTGATGAAAAGTCATTCAGTGATTCGTAGTCATTGAAAGGAGAACACCAGGAATTATATGTGACTCACGAGCCGCCAGTCTGAAAAGGTGCCTGAGCAGCAAATTAGGGGCCACCTTAAGATATTTAGACACTTTTAAGTTGACTTTCAGGGAGCATGACTTAGTGGTTCATCCCCAAAGGTAAAGTAGGTCTACATTTGTCCCGGCCATATCTGTTTATCTTCTCCAACCAGACCAAAACATGAAAGGTTCAACAAGGTTCCAATCAACAGTGAAGTTTTCAAGTGTTGGCCTCAGGGAGGGGCTGATTTAAAAACATGTACATTTCAATAAGGGTGGCAAGGTGGTCTTTCCCCCAGGCACTAGCAGAGATTGCACAACCCTTTTGAATTCTGTTACATTTTGCACTATTTTTAACTATTAATCCTTTTGCTCTGCATTGATCTCAAAAGAAAGAAAATGTGCATGTATTTTTTTATGTGTCGTATAAGGGAACAAGCATGTGAGTGCATGTGTATGTGTCTTTGCATGTTTGTGTGTGTAAGTGTTTGCATTTGTGTGCGTGTGTGTGTGTGTGTTTGTATTTGTGTGTGTGCGTGTCTCAGCTGTACTGCTGTGTGTGTTAGACTGGTGTCGAGTTCAATGCGAGTCGACCTCAGCCAGCCCAGTAACCTGCCTTTTATTGGAAATTTCCAATCTTCTTAACACATACACAAATATAAATATTACCCAACTAAAAATCTTTATTTATTAACTGTAGACAAATGATTATAGTGATTTTAATGTGATTTAACAAAAGAAGTAACTGTTATAGAGTAGCAGAGTTGCAGCCCTCCTTTGTAAAAGATATGATTGAGATTAGGCCCCTTAAACAGCTTTTTAAATGTGGATTTCCTCAATTAATCATTAGACTGATGCCTTTTTTTTTTACCTCATTTATATTTTTCAAATTGTCTGACAGGAGCTTTTGATCTCTTATCTGTTAACTGTCAGTAAAGCAGGTCACTAACAAAGAGGAAGTGGCCATTTCAGCATTGCAAAAGAAAATGGACAGATATCCTTCTCAGTCAGAATCTGTGGTGCAACATAAAACTTCCACTGAACCAGAACTGAAGATGTTATCATCTTCAAACATCTGTAGAGCAAATAAACAATCGTTGGCCTGCAGCTTTCATTGACCCATACATAACATAACATCCAGCAGCAGGGACTCAAAGCCACCTTTGTGTGCTTGGGTTGCAGGCTGCCACTGTGTGGCTCTGACAATAAAAGAAGCAGTAAAACCGGTCTTACCGGGCCGCACTATTAAAGCAGGGACATTGTTTGGTTCTGAAGTGCTGAGGAGCACTTTGGATTAGATGACGGATTTAGCAAACAATCGCTCGTCCATTCCCCTCCATTACATTTGGTTATTCTTGTATGGCAAATTTTGGGGATTGCTCCTCCTTCACTTGTACTAACAATAAAGGAGAATTATAGCTCCCTCCTACAGACCATTACACTTTTAGAAATCTGATACACTTTGCACATAAGAGACTCTAAGGAATCAAAGGAGTCTTTTTTGTACATCTCATTTAATTGTATTATTGTTGGAAAAACAGAATTCACAGTCCAGTTCACCTATTTCTGCCTTTGCAGCACATTCCTGTGAATACAAATATTAATGACTCATCTTTTTCTCCTTGTTAGGACTTTGCTTTTTTAATACAACCTTTGAGATAAATGCACTGAGGTCACGAATGACCTGCACAGTTGTGTTTGAGGTATGTCAGCAGGGCTGGTGAACTGATAAAGAGAGCTGTGCAAAGGTTGAGCAACAGAGAACAAGAGCTCTGTTTAATGCCCTCCTGATGCATTCCAGGCAGTGCTGGAATGTCCTCAAGGCCTTAAAAGTGCCTCTGGATGGTTAAGAACACAATCCACATACTGTGGATGAACACTGGTAAATTAATTATAGACGTCCGCAGAGGTCACAATTTTACAGCCTCAGAGGTTAATGCTAGAATACATTTTGCATGGCTGGGAGCTCAGCAAGGATGATGTATAATTTGCTGGAATCTGGGTTAGGACAAAAGTCATTCCAAAATATTACAGCTAAATGAGCAAGCATGACCTCAGAATCATTATGTTAATGTTTTATGAGATGATAGATTTGAAAAATATCTGTGAGCTTGTGTATCTGAAAGGATGGTTTAAAACACACTAAGCCAAATACCTTGACAAAATAGTGTTTCATCTCTTTTTTCATTCTAGTTTACTAAAAACTGCTTAGTCACTCCTACTGATAACTCTGACCCACTGAAGTGCATAAAATAATAATGTAATATAAAATGACTAAGCAGTATCTAATCGGTATTTTTCCGAAATCACAGGGAACGTTCGGAGCTGCTGGAAGAGGCAAAGAAGATGGAAGCAGCCAAGTTCAGATACATCCTGCCTGTGTATGGGATCTGTGAGGACCCCCAAGGCCTCGTCATGGAGTACATGGAGACCGGCTCCCTGGAGACCCTGCTGGCCACCGAGCCGCTGCCCTGGGAGCTCCGCTTCCGAATCATCCATGAGACTGCAGTGGGAATGAACTTCCTGCACTGTATGAACCCACCACTGCTCCACCTGGACCTGAAGCCTGCAAACATCCTGCTGGATGCCCATTATCATGTCAAGGTAGAGAATTTATCACCAAGCGGCACCTTTGTACCTCTTGAAGGCATCACTAAAAGTAGTGAGTTGAGAAGTAATGATCATATTCAGTTGGCACTGTGCACATATTTTTCTAAAATTATTGGTTGTCATAAAAAAAAAAAAACCTCACAGCAGCTGCATATTATTTTTCAATGACAGTAACAGTGTTTAAAGAATTAGTGATAAGTAAAACCTTTCTAAATCTTTTAAAACTGCTACAAAATGTAATGATAGAGTTTTATAATGCAGATTTGACATGAAGTCACATCCCAGCCATATTTGCTTTAATACTGATTAAAAGTCCTATAAAAATTTTGGGGTTTTAGAAGTAATTTAAGCTGTGGGATGGTTTGCTAGTTCCCTTTGTTCATTTTCAAATGAGAGCCCTTTAAACGCTCTGGGCAGACAGGTGTTTTCTCAGCCTTCGTCCAGCCTTTGAACAGCACAACTGTACTGTGAGCTATGGGTGGGAACCATCTTTTCCAGAGTTTAATGCCTGGATGTAAACACCTCACCCGGGCCTGTCCAGACAGGATTAATTCATCTCTGGTTAAATCTCCTTCAGTGAATGTGTTAGTGTGTGTGTGTGTGTGTGTGTGCGCGCGTATGCCTGTGCATGTGCCTGTGTGTGTGGGTGTTCACTCTTCCACACGAACGTGAAGGGCCTCTCCTCTCCTGCAGGCTGAGACATGGCTGCGTTGCCCTCATCATACCACTGAGTGCACATAATAAGAGCTTAGCAGCCTGTCACACTCAGTGGGTAAAGTTAGTCATCAGTGTCATGGTGCTTCATGAGAACGGTAGCTTTATTGCTCTGTTTGAGGGTCTTATCTGATCTCTCTTTGCCTCAGATATCTGATTTTGGCCTGGCCCGCTGGAACGGCCTGTCACGGGCTGATGACATGAGTAGAGATGGTTTCTGCGGCACTATTGCCTACCTGCCACCTGAGAGCATCATTGAAAAGGACAGAGTGTCAGACACCAAGCATGATGTATACAGGTTGGTTATTTTTGTTTTGTTTTTTTAAGCAGTTTGCATATAGTCCTTTTTGTTTGAATGTTCATGTTTGTTTTGGGATAGGTGTTTGCTGTCTGTCTGTATTTTGCCTTCTTTTATGTGTAGTCAATGTCTGACTCATATCAGTCATTGTAATAATCACATGTAGGAGATGGATTTGGCAGCAGACGAGTTATAACATGTTTAACATGATTAAGTCGGATAATTTACACTTTCTTTAAGAAAGTCAACAAAGTATCTATAATGCAACATAAGTGTATTTATAACCACACCTCCACTGGATTATTCTGACATCCTGACAGCACTGTATCATGCAGTAAGAGAGTGGTAGTCAGTTTAAACAATGAGCAATGTCAGCTAATAACAGAAAATGAAAGCTATCTCTCGGCAGCATTGTGTTTTATGTTTTCCTTGTACTGATGTCTTCTAATTTCATTTTACCTTTTTTTTCCAGTTTCTCCATTGTCATTTGGGGAATTCTCACACAGAAGAAACCCTACCAAGGTGAGACTACGATCAGTATATGAAACCTGAAAGTGTTCTTTAAGACTAACAAGAAACAATTTTTATTCAAGCTATTCCAGCCTAGAATATACAATAAGTTAGGAATGTTAAAGAAAACTTACTGTAAATCAAATTAGGGATGCTTAATATACACAGAAGATCTGGACTATCAATCGCTGTTAACCTTTATTAGCTTTTAGTGGTTTGGCAATAGTATCATATCATGTTGTTTTACAAAATATGTTTTTCCAAATTCTGATTTCAAACAACGTGTAATAATGAAGAGTTAACAGCCAAGCTAAATGCTCACATCATGGTGCTATATGCTAACAATAACAATGCTTACATGGTCATATTTAGCAGATATGTTTTCATACTACATGGTGATGACATGGTTGTCATGATGGCTTTAGTGTGTTGGCAAGCTAACGTTACACAAAGTACAACTAAAGTTAATGGAAATATCTTTAGTGGCAGGTATTTGGACTGAATTTAGTATTGTATAGGTTAATATATTGACTTGCCTGAGAAGTTAATAGTTAAATTTTTATCATACCTGATCCTGCAGAGAGCATGAAAAATCTGAGCCAAATTTTACAGCAGTTGATCCTATTTTTACTGAGATGTCTCAGTCTGGAACAAAAGCTGGACACACATTGCCATACATAGGGACACACATGTAACATTTTTTTTTAATAAGGGGTTTTTCTTTTTTGCAAAATGAGGAGTTTCTTTGGTGTCTGTCAACACATCAGTTTAGGAGAAAAATATATATTTTTGTGGTCTACTATCTTTTCTACAAACTGTCATTTTAGAAATATATTTTTTTTAAATATTAACCTGCTATTACACTCAGGCTATGCAAGTGAGGGATCTGAGATAACTTCTTCTACTTTCTACTAAGTACATCAAATATTTGACTGGGTATCTTAAAAAAGATATTTACTTTCCATCAATATATATTTTTTGAATCTCTACTTAATTTATTTTCCTGCCAGAAACAGGCTTTTATAATTTCTTTTCACATTTTTTATTTAATTTTCCTAATAACCTGAGGTGAGCACTTCAGGTTACACCTTCAGGGTGTGTGTATGTCTGTGTGTGTACAGGTGCTGAACTGTATTTGTTTACTCTGTGGATTCCTGAGCAGGCATTTGTACAGGGCTAGACTGGCAAATAGAGTGTATTTTTCCCAGGCGTATCAGGTAGCTGTTCACTCAAAGGCATTTGGCTCTTTTTGAAGACTGTGGTCTTGAAGAGGCTTTCTTGGATGCCACTGGCACCACCTATGTTGATCCAGACATAATTAAAAAGTGAGAAATGGCCTGGTTACCCTCCTTTCCAGTCCTCCTCCTTCACCTGCAAAGGGTATTAAGTCTACAATAGGAGCTGAAGTACCTGTGATTAAGGCCTCCACCTGTTTGCTCTGAATCACTGACCAGGCTGATCCCACAGTCAGATAGAACGAGGCCAGACCAGGAACTCCTCAGAGCTTATCCATTGTGCTCCCATGGGAAACAACAACACACACTGCCTTATCTGAGCCCATGGGAAGCTGGTGATAATGCGTGCATAATCGGACTACCAAATCTATAAAGGCATTGGCCCCACCAGCACCTTAAATAAAGTTGTCATATACTGCAACATTTGACATGCCCCCAACCATATCTCATCAGCAATAAGGCTTCAGATCAGATTTAAGTGCAAACAAAACTTTGACTACTTGTGTTATACTTGTTTATTTTTATTTTTTTTTTTTGGTATAAAAACTGATGCATCAGTGATGAATCTAAAGTAACTGAGTGTTTTACCCACAGGAGAGAATAACATCCTTCAGATCATGGTGAAGGTGGTGAAGGGGGTGCGTCCAGACCTGGGTGCTGTGCCACGTTGTCGACCATCAGCCTGTACAGGGTTTCTGAGCCTCATGCAGCGCTGCTGGGCCACAAACCCTAATGCCAGACCCAGCTTCCAGGGTAAGTTGTGTCTTACTGTTAAAACATACAATTGTCAACCTTCTTCTACCATAACAACAGCAACTACAAATAAACCTGATCCTATTACGTCAAGGTTTTTATCTCCTGTGGTTAGAGCCACTTTTCTTTCCTTTTTCCCTCTTTATTCCCTAATCCCATCCCTGTTATTACTGAAACCTGACCTGAAGCTGTTGTCCTTACAGAGATCACATCTGAAGCTGAAGAGCTCTGCTCTAAACCTCAGGAGGAGCCCAAAACACCAACCTTATCAACATCAGAGCCAGAGCCCACATCCCCTAACACACTTACAAGTAGCCAGGTACGACATGACAACACCAAATTCACTGCCTGTGAATGAAATAACCCCATGTACTGCTGATGACTTCTCTAGACGACATATTTGTGTGTATTTGTAAACTTTTTGAACATTGTGGGTCGTGTGAGCCTTCATTTCAGATGGGAATTACACAATAAAAAGTTGTCAAGTTCTTTAAACAACAGTGACGACAGTAACATTTTGTCGCTTTACCAAACTCATTATTCTTTGCAGCTTTTAAACTCACTGTACCTAGTTTCTATTAATGTGTAACTATGCACCCAGACGAGGGGGGGGGTTATCTCTGAAGTCTGCCAGACACGATTATGACTTTAAAAGTCATATCTTGTGTAAGTGTTTGATCCTTAGCAACAGTTGCATCACAGAACTGGAATGTTGACTGATTGCATGGTTACACCTGTGCGCTGCTTTGTCATTTCCGTGCTGTCACTGTTGTGTACGTGACTTGAGATGAACATCCTGCTCATTAGAGGTGACAGCTGTTGCTTAAAAATGTTCATGTAGGGTAGACAAGCTGAATTTCCACATTCATTCAAGCGATTTTTGAGTGGATCAACTTAAGTTCAGTTTAAAAATAAGCACAGTGACAATACTAAATATGCAATGTACTGTAGGTGACTTTGGACAAGAGTAGCAGCAACATACCTGAGTGTAGATGTAATTGAATGTCAAAGATCAGATTGTTCAAATATGCTTATCTGTCTTCCTTGCTTTACAGGTTAAAGACAACAAGCTCGTGCGTCCAAAGTCAGCCATGTTGCCGGAAAAAGATTACAGTCTGTCGGAGCTGTTGAGCCAGGTGGATTCTGGGATCTCTAGGAGCTTTGATCGAGTGAAGGAGGATAGCTGCCACAGCAAAGAGAACACCTGCAAGAGGCTGTCTGGCATCTCCTCAGCTGATTCAGCCTTCTCCTCCCAAGACTCCATCACGTTGTCTTTTGAGAAAGAAAGTACATGTGGTAAGAGCTGATTAAAGAGCTATTGCAAGAATTATTATCAATAAAAAACTAAAATTACTATGATATTCGAATGTTTCAATGCTTTCTTCATTTCTGTCCAGATTCTGCTGAGGTCCAGAAAAGGAAGCTATGTGATGCCATCAGAACCAAAGATACTGCCAAACTGATGAAGATCCTCCAGCCTCAGGATGTAGATCTTCTCCTTGAGGGAGGAGACAGTCTGCTTCACCATGCCGTCAGCTTGGCCAATGAAGAGGCCGTCAAGTTCCTCCTTCTGAACAATGCCAATCCGAATCTTGCAAATGCTCGTGGCTCCACACCCCTGCATCTTGCTACAGAGAGGCACCTGAAGCCCCTGGCAGAACTTCTGCTCGGCCGGCGTAGCACCAATGTCAATGCCAAGGATGAAGACCAGTACACAGCTTTACATTGGGCGGCTCAGAATGGGGATGAGGCCATCACACGCCTGCTGCTGGACCGAGGAGCGGCCATCAATGAGACCGATGGCCAAGGACGCACACCAGCTCATGTCGCATGCCAGCACGGTCAGGAGAATGTTATTCGGGTGCTACTGAGCCGTGGTGTTGATGTTCAAATCAAAGGAAAGGACAACTGGACTGCGCTTCACTTTGCTGCCTGGCAAGGGCACCTGGGCATCGTCAAACTGCTGGTCAAACAGGCTGCTTCCAATGTGAATGGGCAAACAACAGACGGCCGCACACCACTGCATCTGGCATCCCAGAGAGGGCAGTACAGAGTGGCACGGATCCTGATTGAACTAGGAGCGGATATTCACACCACTTCTGCTGGGTTGAACACACCCCTACACGTGGCTGCACAGACGGGTCACACCAGCACCTCTCGCCTCTTGGTCAAACACCGGGCAGATATCCACGCCCAGAACTCCCAGGGACTCACTCCTCTCCATCTAGCCTCCCAGCAAGGCCACCTGGCCACAGTAAAGATGTTGATAGAAGAGGGGGCAGACCCTTATAGAACCAACAATGCCCTACGCACCCCCTGCCACCTGGCAGCAGAGAATGGACACTGTGAAGTCCTGAAAGAGCTGCTCCTTCATTGTCCAGATGGTGGCACTCTGTCAGACGAGCAGGGGCTGAGCCCATTACACCTGGCAGTGCAGGGTGGCTACTCAAACATCATCACTATGCTGCTGCCACAGGACTGCCAAGACTTAGTTACTGAGAGCTCAGTCCAACCAGCAGCCGAACAGCCCACAACACCAGGGGCCAAGCAGCTTCAGAGAAAGGTCGTCATTCTCAAACTGACAGAGCACAACAACAAAGACAGTCCACAAGCCAGCAGCTCACATTGTGCTTCAGCATCCTGCTAACGAGAGCAAAAACACTGCTGACACTGTACAGAATTGTCTTCAATGTTTTTTTAATCCTCCATGGGTGCCTCAGAGTTGACACGGGGGGGTCATTCAAACTTAGGTTTTATGAACTCAAAGCCCTTTCAGCACTCTAGGTATTACCTAATAGTCAAAAAAGCTTTGATGTAAATATGTACACTGTAAATAGAAAAGTATAAATACTCTGTGTTTGAATTTAGACTTTGTTTACTTTTTTACTTAACAAGCACATTTTTTTTACTTAACAGGCACATTTTGTGCTTTAGAATTCTGATCAGGACCACTTGAGACCTTTGGGGACCTTTTATTTCACAGGTAGTATATTTAAAGTAGAACAAACTTTTGGTTACTGGCCTTGGTAGATGGAGGCTGTACATCATCAGAGCCATTACATTTTTTTTTTAACTTTGACCCTCAGTGTTCTGTACATGTTACATATCAGTGCTGCATCATCCATTAAAACATTTTAAACCTTTGATTTTGTTGGGCCTTTTTTTGCCTTTTTCTTACTTTTGGAATCTAAAGGTGAATCTAAGGGCACACAGCCTGTTGAAATTCAGAAAGGAATTCGAAGCTGCTGCAAGAAGGAAAATTCTTTCAGTTTCATATTACTGTAATCATTGTAATGAAATACTATTGTGTAGTACACACAGTTTAAATACCTTACATAAAGGTAACATAAAACTTTGAAAATTACGAAACACACTGGGAAGATCACAGTAGACAAAAGCTCAATTACTGCACTATTAAGACTTTGCTGTAAATTTTTCTGAAGGTATGATGTGCAGTTGGTTTGAATTATTTTATTTCATCATTACTGAAAGAATTCCAATTAAAAGTTCCAAGTCACAGGAAAGATAAGGAAACCTTTGGAAATATTACAAAACTTAAAAATTTAAACGTGCCACTGAAAAATAAAAACAATAGGTGAACCTCTGTTCTCTTCTTCCCAGATTTTTTTAAGTCACTGTGGTTCTTTGCTAAAGTAGAGGTGTTTTTCATTCAACACCTCATGTTACTGGAAGCTTATTAGAAAAAATGTCTCGTTTAAGAGTCCCTGTACAGTGAGAGGTTGTTCTTGTTGCTGCTCCACCTGCATGTGTTTATCAGCCTTGATGTCAGGCAGAGTTAGCATGTCTGCATCTGCAGCTTCATCTCCTGTGTTATCATTATTTGGTCTCAGCTCAAGACCCCACAGAGCATGCTCAGGTTGGCACACACCATGGGAACTGCCCCTGAGGGGGATCACATGCTGCAGGTTGATAGATGAGTGAGAAGGGGAGCTGATGTTCTACCTGCAATTCCAGCCTGTTGGCTAATTCCTTAGACCACTTTGACTTTTCATCACTCACTAAAACCAACAACATGCCATCCCTGACGCCTCAAGGGCTCAGCTTTTTGTAATCGGAGAAACAGAGTACGGGTGGCTGCTGCTTGTAATTGTCCTGTTTTTATAGCTTATGTTTGCAGAGAGGCAGAAAATGACTGGTGAAATGTGTGTACTATGAGGTCTCTGTTTTGTGTACACAGCACTCTATCCTGCCTGTTGCCTGGTGATGTATCTTAGCTCCAGCTACGGGGAAGATACTGGTTGGGCTGCAGCCTTTTTAGCTCCTGTCAAGACTGCTTGAAAGTTTAATAGGCGGGTGTGTTAGGTTTTAACCCTGTCATAAAGGAATTTACAGTATTGTGTGTTTTCTTTCTTTGTGTGCAATGGTTTGTTTATATATATAAATTTAATTCCAGTAAAATGTAAGGTTTAATTTAAACAAATCATCTCCTTTGACACATCATAAATAAAATGACAACACAAACATATAACATAGACAACCATTTCTATTGTTGTCAAAAAATGTTCAAATTGAGACTATTTCTCCACTAAGAGTCTTCTAGCAGTTTAAAAGGCATTCAGACAGATCTTTAATGAATGTGGGAACATTTCTGCTCTGATACACTCGATGTTTTTGTGGCATATTCATGATATATATATGTGGGGGCTGAAATGGATTATCAGTTTAACCTTAGAGTTCAACCTTATACATGCATGAGTCATTTCCTTTCTTACTGTTCAGCTGTCTTCAGTTCAGAGTTTAACCTAGTCATCACACCTTGATGAATAATGAATGCTGTCCTTAGTCATAGGGCCTTGGGTGAAGGAAACCAGCCTGGGGCCCAGACTCCTACATGGTGAGGAGCAGCCTGCTTTCTCCAGCCTCACAAATGTGACTCTGGATTGATTGTTGTCAGGAGGATGTGGTGTAACCTGCTGTCCAAAATGCCTGCTGGGTCTGCTAGGTCAAGCTGTACTCCTCAGGCTTGTGAACTGTCGGCTGCCCACAGTTTAGGGGTCACAAGTGCTGTATTCAGGCAGCATCTAGAATGGCAGAAAATAACTAAGAACATTTAAATACTGCACACAATTACAATTCTGAGGGTAACTGTATTACATATACCTTATCACTGCCTACTTTTATGTAACATGATCCTTCAACTCTAATTTCATTGTTGTTACAGATTACTAAAAAATACAGAACAATGCTTGTCTTTTCTGCTATAAAATGTAGTTAAAGGGTATTCTAGATTTTATATTTTTTGAGGGTTCAACTGAAGTGTCTCAAGGATTGCAAAAATGTCCTCTACTCTGACAAGGTGTCTGGTTGCTCCCTTGTTTGACTGTGATAGGGACTTTTCAGTTTGGCTGAGTCACACCTCATTTCTCAGACGGACCGACAACACAGACCTCATAAACCACAGGATATTCACTGAAGTGAGACAAGGCCCTTATCAAGATTGTGAGTTGATGTCTTTAATCCATACAAAGGGAATAAAATAAGTATATCTGTCACAAAAGTATTTCATTGTATCAATTTCAGATGCAGATTTTCTGAAAGCAAAAGTAGCAGCCAAAGGTAACAACACCTGTTCTTCACTCTGACTGGTTGCTGGGAGAATAGAGTTGAAACAGTATGCTGTGGGCTGTTTTTCTGCCTACTCTTTTTTTTCCTCTCCCCTTATTTTAACCTCACAGAACTCGCCAAACAAGATTTGAGACCGTGTCTCTCAAGGAGCAGAGCAAGCTGCAACATGTGGATGTAGAGTCAGGATGAAAACATGGATGTGGGCGCACTCTATACTGATGAATTATAAGATTTATGGCTAACTAAGCACAGGGTGAATACATGATTGAAATGTCATGTTATTTAATGATAGACTAGAAACAGGTAATTAAAGTTTTTCAAGTAGAAGAAAGCATTTGTGTGTGTATATATATATATATAATATAAATGTTAGGTATATATTATAATAATTTAACCAGCTGAGTTTATCTTTTCCATGGCCAATTACTTTTGGCATTTCTTCCGCAGTCTCTTTCACAATCACTCAAATGTGAAATTTGTCTTAAGACTGGATGACCTTAACTGTTTGTCTTATCAAAGTATATAGAGGCAAATGTAGTCTCCATGAAAGGGTGAGTCTGACAACATAGTAACTGAACGTGGTAAGGTTAAAGTCCATGCTGAGGGGAAAAGCAACAGCAAAGCATAAAACATGCCCCTACCACCATGCTCTAACCAGTGCACCGCCACTGTGTCAGCATGTGACCTTCCTGTGTATTAATGGAGCAGCTGGATGTGCAGGATCTGTGCCTATGACATCAGACTTGGCACACTTAATCCCAGCATTGCTATAAATTGATGCGTTTGTGAAAACAAATGAAGCCTGACTTGTAAGAGCACCATGTTGTCTGCTTGTTTGGATGGTAGTAGGGCTACCAGAATCAGCCTCTGGATTAGTTTGTGTGTTTGGCATTGGGTCATTTGAACTGAGTTTTAGTGCTCATATGTTCAGATGTTTAGTTAGGATCTTTTTTGAGTATTTATTATTACTGGCTGTAAAATTGTTTGTTAACATTTAAATTCTGACAGTATGCACTGAGAAGCCCCTTGTGGAATTGTGTGACTAAGATTTGCCATACACATGGCTGTAGGTGCAATTTCACATATGCCATTTAGTGCTCCTTAATTACTTGTGGAGCAGACTTGTTTTTATAATAATAATAGTAATGAGTCTTCATTTTTATGCATCTTATATACATAAAAAACGAAAGCGTCTATGACTATTGCAGTACTGCTCTTTGGCCAGGAGATGGCGCAAACTGTGAGAGGTGGCTTTAAAAGCTTGTTTACAGGCTCATAAAGAGTCACAAATTAGTGCAGTGCAGAGCATTATGTAGACTTCCTTCAGTATACTTCTAGCAATTTTCCTGTTCTCAGTGCTAATTAAATTACTAATTTTTTGTGGATTAACAATAAGATTGGGAAGAAATCTAATTTACAATAGATTATAGACCACTGCCATAGTGAAAATGTTTATTTGATCAGATGAAATTATCCAGAGGAGTTGTTGCCCTTATATGCCAAGTGAAAGGTGTACTGTGTTGGTTTCATAATGCTGGCACTCTAGCATAAATTAAGATGCAGAGTAGCCTTTAATGAATAACCATCTGCTGGATAGTGAAATTCAACAGCACATGAAACACACAGGAAAAACTCAAACTACATACTGAACCACCACTGAAACTATGCATTATGCTAAAGTTTATGGTAGACTTACACTGCAGAGGCTGTGGTGATTTAATTGACTGTTGCAGGAGCTAGGCAGAACATGCACAGTGGCTGAAAGAAATTTATGACATACAGTATAGCTTACTTACCACTAACCTGAATGGAGTATATGTGATATCAGGGCAGTCCATGATTATAAAGATGTATTCCCTTTCTTATCATAATTCTGGTCTATTTGTTGTAATGCCACCTTTCTTTTAAAAAAAGGATTGTTGTGTCCTTGATACAAAATACTCAAAATAACATTTGAAAAACAAAGAGTCAGCCTTGTTTTGTAGCTGTTCCTGCGTGGGCCTAGCAATGGAGATAGCGCAAGTTATGCGGTGACTGACGACCTCTGACAAGGTCACTGTGCTGGTGCTGCACACTTGTGGCTCAGACATTCCGTTGGTTATTTTAGTATCATCAACATCAGACTTTTGACGGCGTGCTGTAGACGAAATAACATCAGCCTACCAATTTTAAACAAATGCGCTATGATTGTAAACAGGCAGACCTACATCAACATAATTTGCGATAACATCACTGCTTACAGTTGTATATGTTGAGAAATAATAAAGAACAGTAATTCAGATATCTAGTCACAAACTCTAGCCTCTTTCAGGTAAAAGGTAAAAGGCCAAGCATGACAAAGGCCGCTTTTAAGTAACAACCAGTGTTTCTGCATTTGAGAAAATAAATTTTCTTTGTTTTTTTCTCTTATAAGGATTTAATTTGAATATGACGTATCTGGATAAGGATTTGGTAGCAATGGGGTGGCAATATGCAGTCAAATAGGCTACCACTTCATTACTGGTACAATAAATCTATTCCATCTGATCAAATTGTTTGCCTGGTTTAAATGACGTCTGTACCAAAGCTATGGCTGTTACTCCTGATCTATCGTGGAGTTCCCCTACGTGTGACTTCGCGTGAAGAACAACGAAAACCGAATATGAGAACTCGGTGCGCAGCCGCATTGTGTGTGGTTAGCAAGGATAAATACGTTAATAAAGCTGTTGTGCATCTAATACTTCTACTAACTTACGACCCAAACCCCAAATTTTTCTGTTCTGATGTAAAAGTGTTTTGATGACGTTATGAAGAGCTACCCTAATTTGACCGTAGGGGTGTTTGTAATAGCCACTGCCCCTTAGACATGTTTGTGTGATTAAAGTAATCTATTTACCATGAGGTAAAATATTTATAACACGTAAAAAAATATAACATCTCTTATTTTTATGTAACTGGTTGTAGGAAAGCAAATTATTTAAATACTGGTGATTGTTTTCACCCCTCAGATAAACTAGTGGAACATTCCGCGGAGAGGGGAGAGAGGTTCCTGTATCTTCCACAGCTTTGCGTGACGCGCTGATGCTGGGTTCACTGGAACGAAGGAGAACCGAGGTGCCCACACAAAAGGAAACGCTCTCCAAAGATACTCTTCAACATAAAGGTGAGTTTCACAAAAGTATTATCCATAAAATATTGGCGACACCTTAATTGTCTTTGATACCTCACTGTAAACCTCCGCCAGAATAACGGTCACGAATCAGCCAGAGTAGCTACTCGAAAGATGCTAGCTTAACTTCTTGTTAGCAGTCGTTTGTTTAATGGCTGTATGTAGACACACGGGTCACCATAAACAGACGGCAGTCGAGCTAACATTCCACAGGTATGTGATAAAACATTTGAACTTTTGAATAGGAGAAAAAACGCTACATTGAAGGTTAACTGTGTTACGCTGTATAAATCAAATGGAGTGAAAAGTTCAAATGGAACATCGGTGGCTGTTCTTCTGAAACAAACACGGCGTGTCTCCTGTTGAGTCTGGGCAGTATTTTCGTGTCTTAACACGAATGTCTTTGAGTACTCTCTCAGATGTTGACGTTTCGCTGTTCCAACTAACTAAGCTTCTAACGTACAGTTTCATGTTCTCAAAAACAGCTGGTAAGCAGAGCTCTAAGTATGACTCACGATGGGTAAACCCCCTGTTCATGACCTGTAGCATCTTTAATATTATTAGTGATATATCTTGGGACAATGTTTGTTTTTGTTTTTAAAAAAATGTCGCACTTGAACTGATTTTCTCCGGATGAATGTGTCTGATTTTACTTTTGCTTTTCATATTGCAACAAAAGCTTTGTCTCTTATGTGTATGTCAACAACCACGATACCTTTTTCAGTGTGATTGGTAAATGAAAACTTAGCTAAATGTTGATAAGAAACTTATCTTTCAATAGTCCTTAGATTGCCAAATGCTCTTAAAAACATTGTAGGTACGACAGATTGTATATCATTTCATATTCTGATTGGTGATTGGCCGAATTTCTGAGAAATACATATAACATGTAAAACAATACAATGCCTTGTGATACGAAGTTGCCAGACTGACATCAGAATTCCCAAATATCTTATAAGAAAAAGCTTTATTAGACAATTAACTCTCTTTCACTCTCTATAATCATTCTGCTCTTTTCCAATTTTTGGATGTTACACAGCGAAATGAAAGTGCTCCCTAAAGCTAATTCTGTTAGTCAGTTAAAACATTTCTACTTGGAATGAGTTCTTTTCTAAAGAGGTCCTTAAAACAAGGCTTACCATTAAATCTTTTAGATACTGTAAACCCAAAATGGAGATGCAAACAGCAGCTGTAAATCTTTTCATTCCTATAAAAGTATTTAAGATATCCCTCCCTTCAGTAAATTTCATCTTGCGTAAACTAAAGTCATGTTACTTAGCAACTGTACATGTGAGTCCTGTCTTGAAACATACAGTATACTCTTTTCTAATTGCGAAAACAGGCTATTTAAGATATTACTGTTCATGTTTGGACTGTAGTGTCTGTGCATGAATGATATTGAATGATGCTCAATTCCATGGGACCGAATAGCATATTTTCAAACTGATTAGAGAGAAACAATTCTGTTCATTTGCTGTGCCAGCATTTAACTTTGCCGAAAGTTTGTGTGGTAATTTTTCAATAACATCACTGACTGAAACACAATTTAAAAAACGAAACTGCTTCTTGTTCTGGATTCTGTACCACAAAAGGTATAAACCGATACATATTCCCCTGCTGAAAACTAGAAAATGCATTTTTAACGAGTTAATTGAGGTTTGACCTACTTAAAAAAAAAAAGATCTTGGTGGTTGTTTTGCAAACTTCTGCTCTTAAATCATGTGCTTTTTTGGTGGTTATTTTTCCTCAGGAGCACGATGGAAGAAGAGGAGCAGTTTGTAAACATTGATCTGAATGATGACAATATCTGCAGTGTCTGCAAGCTGGAGACAGACACAGGGACCTTATCTTTCTGCCATGTCTGCTTTGAACTCAGCATTGAAGGTAAGGAATAGGATCCGGTCAACTGCTATTTCTTTGAGCAAACCAAGTGGTCTAAACAAAATTTTTTGAACAAAGTTAAACTCTTCTCATACAGCTAAGTGTGTGCTTAATCTTTCACGTGCTTGTGTTTGAAAGCAACCTTTCAGTAACTTAAAGCAGTGCAGTTCGTTAAGAGTTATTTTTTTCAGCCCAGGGGGACATCTCCATACTTTTTAGCTCCAGAAGACATGCAGACTCACTGATGTCTGTCTGATAGGATTTAGAAATAAAATTCATCCTCACCTCCCCCCAGTTTTAGCACCTGACTTTGTTGTTGAGTCAGTCATATGTGGATAGATTAGACTGGCTTTACTTGCCAAAGGTCTCCAGCATTTGATTCATACAGAAGATCACTCTGGTAAAAAATCCCCCCTTGTCAGAGAGAATATGAACTCACACTAAGAGCTGTATTACAGCCTCAAAGCCTGTCAGATTTGTTGATGTCTAATATGATCTTCCACAAACAGTTCTTTTATCTTCTCCAGGAACAACATATAAGAAATACATGCAGAATAATGGGCCTGCGGGACCAAAGCTCTCACTAAAGCAGGCCACTGTGATTCTCCCGTTTGATGTGCCACTCTAACTGAAGAGCATGTGTTTGATTTTTTTTAACGGCTTAATAAATGAGTGGCCTATTTGAAAAATAATGGTAAATCAGAAGGGGTTGGATGTGCCTCTCATTCAGCCCTTGTCTCATAGTTCAACAAAGACTCTTGTCTGCTATAGAGAAGTGTGTGTGTGTTTTGTCTGTACAGTATGATTGTGTATGACTTGTGATCAGTATCTCAAAGCTGACTAAAAGCTTTCATAATACTCTATCGTCATGATAACAGGTGGAGAAAATACATTTATATACATAAAAGATGTACAAATCTGTTCTGTTATGTGATAGGGCAATTCAGTGGAGGTATTGATTAATCATCCTATTCTCTTAGTGCTGTAATAGAGTCTTCTGCCACAGTGTCAGACGAGCACTGTTAGAATAGTACTTGTGTTAAAATTTTGTTGGTAGATGCTTGCTTGCTTGTTAATCCTCATTCAGCAGAAAAAACCCTCTTAATATGGTTGAAGGATGCAACCTTGTTTTTCTAGCATTTACAAACAGTAACATCAGAAGCCTATAAAGTCATTTTAAGACACTCTGCTAAATAAACCAAACAGTGCACACTAGGAGCTTATTGGGACACATGGTGCACTGAATATCTGTAGAACATTACCAAAACTGTAATTGAATTTGGGTATTTCTCAGATAATCCACAAAAGGGGTGTCAGGCTCATTTGGAGGATCCCTGTTAATGCTTCAACAAAGAGGCAATGTTAATGTTGGAAAAGTCAGCTGGTAGGGATAAACTTTGCTGAGGTTTATCCTTAAAGCTTTTCATCATTTAAACAAAACTGAGGCACCTTTTTTACTGGTTCTCTGACGGCATGAATACCATTGTGTGTTTCTGGGGGTACAGGTTTTGACGTAGCCTGTTTGTGGCAATGAAGGGGCTGTTATGTAACTGTTGGGTCTGGGGAAGAAGATGGTTTTACAGACAAGCACGTGTTCCTGATGCAGCTGAGCATTTCATTAGTAGGAGGGGATTGGAAACTAAGGCCGAACCGCATACTTGCTGTCTGCTCATGTAAACTTAATAGCCACAGTACCCATTCATCCTGCCATCCTTTGTTAAAGAGTAGAAAACAGAAGTCTAAAGCACCACACGTGCAGACAGATTGTATAAAAATATGGAAGGGAAAAAAGAGTCTTCATCTACAGTTATGCACACAGACACACCTTTCTCTCTGTGCCTCTCTGTCCTAAACCATAACATGCTATCTCAAGGATGATTTGTAGCTGCTGAATATTCATTGCCCATTTGCTCTGTGCTGGTTTTGAATATTTATTGCAAGCAATAGTGGCAATATTGCCTCCAGGTTTTTTAAAACCAGAAGAGTTCATTGAATTTTTCTCAAATCACAGGGTTACACAGTACATAAAATCCCTCTGTTTTTACTATTTCTAGATAAATTTTTGGATGCACATTTCCACATTATTTAAAAACAACCATATTTTTGTTACAGTTTTTGTTGAGTTTTGTTCAAAACATAATTACAAACATTTCTTAAAATGAAAGACCTAAGTTAATCCAATGCAACAGTGCATTTCATTTTGTTTCTAATTTCTGTTGTCTGCCAGTGAGTGAGTAAGGAAGTCAGCAAACATGACTTAATGTATTACCTCGTCTGTTAACATGCTTGTCTGTGTCGGTAAGTTTGTTTGAGACACCTCTGGTGGCAGTGGTTACATTATCATACACGGTACACTTATTGTAAATGTTAAGCTAAAATTACATTTCCACATATCCTTTAGAATTGGCTGAGTCCAATGCTAGGTGTTATTTTGTCTCATTTTTAATTAACACGATTTTCAAATGTATATTTTGAGACAGGGAAGGAAATTTTGGAGTAGTACTTTTAAAATTGAAATTAACGTCTAAAATCAGTCCCTTGCTAACTTTAAATGCTGAAAATTTTATTTTCTTGTTGGTGGAATTATGCTCACCTCTAACTGGCTACTGCAACTGTTTGCAGCAGAGAGCAGGAACATCATGAGTTTATTGTTTATACTTGAGTATTTATTTCCAACCACAACCTCCATAAGCTTTGCTTGGAGGTTTGCATGAATTGGAGGTATTTGTATTAGACTGTTCAAACTTCTGCTGGTGACGCAAAGTTTGACAGTATTGTACAACAGCTTAAACACAAACAGTGTGTACTAAACTATTTGTCATCCTCAGATTGTGATGTATATATTTATAATTTTTGAGTAAGGCCTTCAAGTTGACAGTGCAGAGCTGTTTATCACCAAGGCCTCAGCCCACAGTACAACCAGGCCCTTAAGACTGGGGACTCTGGCAAAAACATTGAGCACAGTTTGAAGCAGAATGAATGTTCAGGAAGTGCAGGCTTTGTTTCTGCTCCAAGTGGTTGTTTCCTGAGGAAACTGCTTTGCCCTGCGTGTTCTGGTTCTATCAGTCAAGAACCAAATAATATTTTTGTCTATGTATGTATTACTCAACCTCTGTCTAAATGAACATCTCCTACCTTAAGACCTTTCTTTCTTTTTTATTTTTTACTGCACCATCAGAGCTCTGTACTACACAGGGTTGCATAGCCTTAAGCATCAATACAGTACAGCACAGAACAAGAAAGTTACTGCAGTTACCAAACCAAAACATGCAATATGAGTTACTGTTTATCTTCATTAAAATTAATGTTGCTGTCTCAAGCTAAAGTCATTGGTTTATTTTGAAGCAATTTCTGTTATTATGTCTCATTTGATCCCTGACTCTCAAGAGTCCTTGGGCATGATACTGAATTCCCCTGATGGTTGTTCCATCAGAGTGTGAATGTGTGTGTATGAGTTTCTGTTGGTTGGCACTGTGTAGAGAAGTCATCTGCCCCAAATTGTGTGAATGTGTGTGTGTGTGTGTGTGTGTGTGTGTGTGTGTGTGTGTGTGTGTGTGTGTGTGTAAATGGGTGAATGCCTACTTGTGTAATGTACCTTGGGTATAGTCTAAAGATTAGAAAGGCACTATATAAATGCATTATATTTACAGTTTTTTAATGACTACACACATTAACCTGACATCAAACCCAACCACTATAATGCCAGTGATATCTAGGATTATGTGATAATGGCTCTGTAAGGCCCGCTCTGTAACAAAGAGAGCCAGATCTCCCATCCCACAAAGGCCTGCAGTAGTAGTGGATAAGAATTTGCATGGCTGAAAATGCCCTTTTATCTTAAAGTTACAACATTTGTTAGTTATTTTTTAGTTATTTTAGTTATTTTTTTTATTAAAGGCACTCTATAAAACATTTCAGCGCAAATTACAGATGCCAGATACAACTTATGACTTCAAGAGTGGTTGGAAATATGGTCAGTCATCATTTTAGTTAGGCTTCCTAGATTTCATCCATTTCAACCTCTAGCTTCGAAACAGATCTATGTCCCACAGCACAATTTAAATTAGACTTTGCCCTATGAATGCAGTTATTGGTGCTAATATGTTGCATATAGCAGCTTTAATTGTCTGCTATGTCATTCAGATCAGGGTAGGGTAGTTAGTTGTGATGTGCAGTAGTCAGTTTAAAAGTATAGTTCCATCTATCTATCCATCAACTAGCTAAAACCCTTCATCTTTTCGAGGTTCACAGGGGACTCGAGTTAATCCCAACTACCAGTGGGTGAGGGGGGGCACCCTGTGCAAGTCGCTAGTCAGTTACAACTTCACATAGAGACTAAATAGTTGGAAATTATTTGCTCTATCAAATAGAATTGTCAACTGGTTACACATTTTCATTTTTTGGTCTGACATTACCTTCACTCTGAGTGATCTTGGCAGGAGAGCAAGGTTAGATTTTTCCTAACCAATCATGAGAGACCAATGTTTTGGAATCCATCCAACCTGGTCTGGTCAGAATATGACTGGACTATTCAGCATCCTTTGTGGAGAAAGAGGTAGTAGCTTCAGACGTGGTTTAGTTTTGACGAAAGTGAAAAGGGACTGCGAGCTTGTAAACAATGGTGGCTGTCAGAGATTTTAGCGTGGATGCTGCAATAGCAGTAGTTTTATCAGAACTGTACATTATTTCCTCATTACAAGAAGAGCGAAGAACAGCACTGAAGGCTGTTTTTGTTGATGGAAAAGATTTTTTTCTCTTCTGACTGGCTTCAGTAAGAGTTTGATTTACCTACTGGCACCACTAGTGGTAAAAAAAATGGGAAAAAATCTGATTGGTTTGGAGGCAATGTGACAGATAGAACATTCATCCAATCACAATTGGCTGTTTTCCAGATGGACATGTGAAATATATAATATATTGATATGTGACGTCTGGCATGTCAGGGTATTTGGTTCTTTCTCTTCTAACTATTCAAGACACCCAAAAAAGTCTTCATCTATCCAGCCTGGTTCTGATAGCTAAGTGCAAATAATTCAACCAAGGCATTATTGGATGAGAAAAGGTGTTTTATAAACACCCGTCAGATCTCATGCTAATCAGAAATTGAGAGCAACATAACCTCCAGCCTCTCACACAGACTGTTTCTGTTACTGGTGATCTGGTCTTCTATGGCTCCATGTAAGACAAGAGCTGCCAGGTTCAGCTGAAACCCAACACTATTTCTTTATCTCCTTACATAAAACTAATAGAAATTTTTGCTCAGGTAGTATTACCAGCTGGGTTCAGTGCGGAAAAAAAAAAACCTACAGTGAAGGGCTGGAATGATGCTGTTGCTGCTAATTCTGGTTGCTGCTCTACAGGGGCTATTGTGGTGTGCTCTTTTAAACAGCTTATTCATTTGGTTGAACTCTTCGCCCTGGGGTGTAGAAAAACCCAATTATGCTGCTGCATGTGGTAGCTGTATGTCTGAACAGAGTTGGGATCCAGAGATTTACTGGCACAACTATATGGTCCACCTCTCAGAGTCCAATTTATTACTAGAGCTCTATGTATAATTGGTTGCTGTCTATGCGACTCTGTCATTGTTTGAATAAATACCCCATATTTAAGAGTTGAACATCTTCATTAGCTGTTTAAATATAAACAAAGTGTCTCATGGGATTGAATCTTTATTGTGTACTACTCTGAAGTAATTGGCTCCTTCAACACAGGTTTGTGAAGCTCTAAACTTAACATACTTGCACTCAAAACAGCTTATTGTGATTCCAGTATCAGCAGCGTTAATACTTTGTTGTTGTTTTTTCTCCACTCGTCTGATCTGGCAAGTGGGTCAGGGATCTATTTATCCAAAATATTTCTTTGCCCACTGCTATACAGACTGTTATATTCATCACTAGTTCTCAAATATCAAAAATCAGAAAAGTTAGGCTAAGTGTCATGCAACAAGTGAGATGCTGTTGGCACTCAAGCCACATTTCTCAGACAGTTGACATGCCTGTGACTAACAACGCCGTTTTGTCCTCCTTGCTCTCAAACTGCACAATACATTGTAGGTGCTTCATTCAACACTAACTAGACTCCTGTTTTATGATTATTTAAGGTTCGCAGCACCCTTACACTTCAGCACATGAACACTGTGACCTGCAGCTAGGGCTGCACGATATGGCCTAAAACCAGTATCTCGGTATTTTTAGGCTATATTGCGATACACAATATATATCTCGATTTTTTTTGATTTCTTATGTAAATCACTATATAAGTGTTAAATTCAACCCTTTGATGCATAAAATGACATCAGTATGATGATTAAAGTAGACCTTTCTATTGGAGTTTTTTAAATTTGCATGCAAAAAGGGGAAAATCACAATCAAATTAACTTTAGCAAACCTTTTATTTAAAACCAGGCTGCTGCATTCACAAGATTTTAACAAATAAAAATGAATAATGGCATGGCAGGCCTCTGAACAGTAACAGTCACATCACAGAAGGAGTGGGAACGTGTTGAACATGGGAATATGTTGTTTGTGTTTGAATGGTGGTGAAACAAATTCGTGGTACTGCTACCTTTGGTGGCAACGGTTTTGTGGCATATTTTGCAGATAACCGTACTTTGTTCAACGTCTTCCTTGGCTTAACTCTTCTCACAATTATTTTCTTTTTCTATTGTATATACAGTAGTACCAGGTATCAGTTATTTTAATGATACCACCTTAGTTGAGGTTTCAAATGACCTTGACAGTTAAGCTGGTGATGTTAATGGACTGCAGACCACTGACTGTTCAAAGCAATTCATCTCTTGTGATTGAGATATCCTGCACAAACCTTGCATTTTTTTTCCAACCCAGCTATCAGAAACTGTTACCTCAGTTTTTCTTTTACTCACTCAGCCCAGATAAGTAAGTTAGGGGGATGATGTGCACCATCACTTTGGTGTCCTAGAGTAGCCAAGCTCCTTTATGTGAGTGTGTGTTTGAACGAGAGAAACAGTCACAGAATCAGAAAATGTAAGCAGAGCAGGGGAAAAGGTTAGCAGTGAAGTTATCAGTTTAACAGGAAACGTCTAGTGTAAGATACATGCTGTCTTTGAAAAAAAAGGGTGCAGCTTTTCCAGTCAAAATAAACGCTCCCATGCTGTTACCCAACTGTTGTAAAGTGAAGGGAAGGCAGCGTTGCTATGACAATCGGCTAAGAATCCGCCTGTGTTGAGGGATTACTATTTGCTACAGAAAAGAAAGTAGAGAAAAGTACCTGGAAACAGCAAGTCAAGCGGAGCCAAGTCTTGCAGAGGGTGCACAGCTGTAGTCTGTCATTCACTGTGTTCTCTGCTGTTGTCAGCCAGCATATGTTTCTCAAATCACTATGTTCACAGAACTTGATATGTGTCTGCAGTGCAGAGTATTTGTAGGTTTCAGTAATCCTTTAGTGTCTTCCAGGCTGAAGCAGATGGTTTCACTGTTGTTTCAATTAAGTATTGTAAGTGTGGTCTCCTGCTACTTTGTAATGGTACAGTAGCTAGTCTGTAGTTACTGTTGTGGAAGATCTGTGGTGGTTAACAGGTCGTTTGATTTCAAATGTTTATTAGTTCACTGTAGTTGATGTCAGCTCTGTGTTTGTAACCATGATGACTTCAGCAGCTGCTGACAACACATTCTTCTAAGCTGTGCCATGCAGCTCTTTATGACACCTTACCCCTGATGACCTCTGTCCCACTTGTCCCAGTACCAGCACTCAAAATTCAAGTCTGCCAAGGATCAAATGTCCTTGCTTAACCCACACTGTTCAGATCAAAACCAGAAATCTGCTGGATGGTGCTTTAGGTACGACATAAATGTGTTTCTTTCCATATTGCACTTATAATAATTTGCAAATATGAAAGAGGTCTACAAGCATGGTTGCATGCAAGTTCTCCATTAGGGCAACCTCAAGACTTATCAGTTACTTTGCTGTCGAGAAATTGTCTGACTTAACAGGCGTCATTTATTCTTCCTCAAAACCTTGGTGCTGCTCCTCTAGTCACCCAACTTTTTGGTACTTAATTACTTAAATTTCTCTCATGACTTAAAGCTTATAGTTGGCAACCACACACATGAAGGGTTTCAAGAAATCAGATATTTGAAAATTAACCTGCCACCTCTTTTCAGTCTAACACATAGTCAAAGATGGTTCCTGCGAAAAATCTGACTTTTGTTTGCGTAGTTGAAACAGTGTTTTACAACAGCATCTTAACTGTTTTTCTTTCACTGAGGGAGTATTGTTTATTGTTTTACCTAACCTGGGCCTCTTGACATCTAATTTGACTCTGGATCCCCTAATTTTAGTGGTATTTAATCATTTATACTTGACTGTCAGAAACAAGTGATAAACAGCTAAAAACTATGAACAACAACACCAGATTTTTATTGAACATTTCTCAGCCAGATCAAAGCATGTGTTTGTGATCTGTCATTTTTAATTGTATGACTGAATGGCTCACTCTGGCTTTCACTCCACAAAAGAGCAGGAAAAAAGAGGGCCATCAGTTAACGTCTCTAGCTGTCACAGCTGAACAATGTTGATTCACCTCCTGTGAATAGTCTGTGTGTCTGTGCTTGTGTGTGCAGCCATGAAAGACAGTAGTGCTAAGCTGCTTAGCTATAGTGGGGTCTTTGGCTGGTGGTGCACTGGCCTGGTTGTGGGCCAATGATTTTCTGCTAGGCAAGTGGTAGTTAGTGTGTTTTTGTGGTAGACCAAAGAGTTAGAATGATCGGATTATAACATGACTATTTGATAGTCAGAAAGCTCCTGCAGCTGTTAGGAAAGCATCTGAGATTTATTGGCCTTTCAGTAGGCAATATTGTGGCACACCACACACCTACCTTTATATATACTGTGGTTCTTTAACAAGACTAATCCATTGTAAAGTCTCTCTAGGCACTCAGGTCAGAAAATAGATATGCATAAGTTTAGAAGAGCTTTGCACTTAAAACCCTTCTATGTACTATGG
Organism: Acanthurus lineatus; assembly: GCA_029814665.1. Lineage (NCBI taxonomy): Eukaryota > Metazoa > Chordata > Actinopteri > Acanthuriformes > Acanthuridae > Acanthurus > Acanthurus lineatus. The sequence continues at coordinate 5,011,518 of JAPZDV010000006.1, read as the reverse complement.
CATTCATTAATGCTGACTGTCACACATTAGGTATTTACGTGTTGCTTTAATTCAGTCCCATGTCATGTTAGGACATGACATGGGACTGAAGTAATTCAAGATGGGTTTCCTTACAACAAATTGGTGCTTAACAAAGACCATCTTTGGGTGAAATTTATTTTAAGGTGCTTTGATTATTTAGTTTGACCCATGTCCCATCTCTTAACGTGGAGGGGTAGGATTTATGATCTTCTACTCCAACTTCACACCAGGGGGTGATTGATGTTTTGGTGTCACTTCTGAGGAAGTTTTCATTTTTAATTTTTAGCCAAATGAAATTTAAAATTAATTAAGCATAGGTTCCCTTCTGTCTGGTTTTAGAAAATACCTATAAGATAACATCGATATAATTAGGGAATCTTTAAGACTTCAACAAAAATATGTAACATTTAAGCATTTCCTATGATGTTTAGGGTCTGTCTGCTAGAACCCTTTGTTGTGCACTTTATAAAGGCCTTGCAAACCACACTAGACTTGTGATCTCAGTCTATGTGTGGCCTATTGCACTGTGTTTAAGTGGTAGCAATGACCTGTGGTTTCCTGTACTCATCTGTCTGCTGGTAAAACGCTGAAAGAGGCATGGCAGGTAAATCTCCCCAAGTGAGCTCTCATAATCTATTAGAACAACACTGACTAATCTCCTCACCTCAGGCTTCAACATGTACGCTTGTCTGCCGAGAAATGTAGGCCATGAGAAGGCCACCACACAAACCCCTGTGCAGCATGCTCACTTAAATTCCATCTGCTATCTCTTGCATACAAACAGTTAACTTTCCATTGCCTACTGTTTCCCTTTGTTCATCAAGTTGGCCCATTTTGTTCTGAGGTTATTTTAATTTTGGTCCACCATCTACATCTTTTTCTTTCTTTGTGCATGAAAAAATGGATACAGTTTTGCCTGTTCTGATTGGATCCAGAAAACAATACTTTTCTTCTGATTAGAGGAACTTCCAAGGTATATGGTCTTAATTGTAGACCATCAGCTCATGTACTGAAGTTGTTTTTTTTCCGCTTCCTTTTAGATGAGAAAGATTATATTGTTTTGTTCTTGAGACCCAGGTTCATCCTCTGTTGAAACAAGCTCACATAAGGATACTGTTTTCACCCTGTATAGACAATAGGACAAAGACTTTTTTATTTATATTGGCACCTTTCTTACACAGCTTACACAACAGGTATATTGAAAAATGGATAAGTTAACATAGATAAAATGGTGCTTCATTTGGAGGGGTGCGCCTTCTTCCCTGCTGTTGCATAGTAAAAATGTTTCAAATATGCTTTATGTGTTTGCAGTGAGACTGGGTTAATCTATTATCCTATCTATCTCAACGCTCTACTGGCTAATCCACCGCACACTAAGCAGCTTTCACAGAGATCGCGATAGGTCAATCTGCCAGTTTTAGCCTGCTTTCATTCTATTTTACTTTTATTTGCTGTGGCAAAGTCAACAGGTCAGTATTGTGTACCTCACTACCTGCTGAAATCACTTCCTACTGACTGATTCGACTGATTTACTTTTTTATAGGTTAGAAACCTGTGTCTTTAAATTCACTGTTTTTTGTACTCATAAATCTGACAATTTTGTTTGTGTGGAAGTTGGTTTTATTTGTGTCTGACCTAATGACTCACTGCTTTATGTCTGTGGGAATGCAGGTATCTCCTCTGCTACCTTGTTGCACTCCAAGTCCCTACGCGGCCACAGAGACTGCTTTGAAAAATGCCACCTCATCGCCAACCAGAAACTGTCTCGTTCCAAGGTCTCCAGAAGTGCCTATGAGGGCATGAAGCTGGCCCTCAGCCAGAAACTAAACCGCCTCATCCAGTACGCCCAGAACAAAGACTCTGTCTCCTCCAATGGCCCCAGCAGACGGGGGGCCAAGCTTCTTTGTTACAATCAGCAGAATGACTGCAAGCTGCTTCCTCAGTCAGATGCCCAGGTGCCCCGGTACACACCCTGCTGGGACACGGGCAAAGCAACAGGGCTGCCTGACTATGCTATGGGGATGTTAGAGTGCCACACTGCAGAGGAGCTGGGGCTGCTGCAGGAGTCACAGTCAGATGTTTGGTCCAGTGACAGCAGGAAAGGTCTACACAGCCGCAACCCATCGTCAGCAGGAGGACAGCCCCAGTACAGACACCAGGGCCACAGCAGAGATGAATGTGAGCACAAGTTCAAATTCCCTTACCTTCAACTTTTTTAATTTAGTTTTGTCAGAGTGTAACTGCAACAGTCGTGGTTGACTTTCGTTTTTTGTTTTGATAGATGCATTGCTGTATTTGTCTGCCTCTCCACTGTCTTAATTTGTTCAGTGTTTTCTCTCTGAGGTCTCAAAAACCTCCAAACACTTACTCTTTAAAAGGCAGCAGACAAAACAGTAATACAAGAATGGGAGATACATTCTCTCTGGGTCTGCTCTTCATCTTCCTTTTTTTGTTAAAAGTTAATTTTCTTATAACCTGGAGATACAATATGTACCTGGCTTACATTTTTCCACTAGTAAAGCTTCTCATTACAAAAAATTCTGTGCTTTTATATGAAAGATGACAGATTTCACAGGAACACGGTTTGCACTGTTGCACATCTCTCCATAGTCTCATCATCAACTGTCTAGTATTTATTGCTCTGAATAAAAAGAACCTGCAAATAGACAAAAAACTTTTCACTCACAATTCGTTAATTCAATAGCTGGTTTATAGTTTTAGTTGTAGTATTTTTTCTGCCCATAAAGAGCTCAAAAATGTACTACATGTGAAAGAAATAACACATTCTTTGTATTGTTGCTTAAAATACTCTTGTGTACAGTTTTAAAAAATATATAAGTGCCTGTATTTAATGGGTAAATCATTTTTAAAAGGTTCTTTCTAATTAAAACTTCTCTTTTTTTCTGTTAGTGAATAACATGAGTGTGGATGAGCTCCATCAGCTAAATGCCCAGCTACTGATGCAGATTCAAAGTAAGTGGACAACACAGCAAATTGAACACAACCTTCATTGTAGGGTTTAAAGCTCTGAATCATCAATATTTTAAACAGAGAATTTTTTCTCCTATTCAATCCATAAATGGACCATGTGGGAACACCATATGGGATTTTATTACAAACAAGCATTATGGATGAACAGGAGAAAAAAATTCTTTGGTGTCCTCAGCAAAACCAAGCTCCAGTATTCAAGTGTTTAACTGACATCATACCCAATTTGAGTTTCAGAAAACAATCTCAATAAATCATAGGCTAATATAGACCGTAGGCCTTCTCTAGGCACCAAATAATCTCTGGCCATGTGACCAGCTGTATTGAATTGGACACTGTGTGATGCTCGCTCATGCATTGCATGCCTGTATGTCACTCCATTGTTCATCTGTGTGACCTATTGTTTGCTACACACAGTAACAACTAGACACATCTCATCCTAAATATCTCTTTTTTTTTTTTTTAACCGAGGTTAGGTAGCCATTTTCAGACGTGAACCTGATGAAGCAAGTTCACTATCCAAGATCAGAGTGAGAATTTTGGCACAATTCTCTTAGTGACAGCTAACATTCTCGATATTTTTATTTTCAGTGAGAGATCAAATAAGCGAATTGTCAGATAATATAAAAGCTACTGTGAGATAGTGCTGGGCGATTCTTGCTAAAATGTGAATCTCGATTTTTCTCCACAAAGATTGAGATCTACGATTATCAAACGATTTTTTTTTTCACATTTTTTTTATTTTCTTTAAACTGTATT
>JAPZDV010000006.1:4975560-4997917 GCA_029814665.1 Acanthurus lineatus | reverse complement strand
GGAAACATAACCTGATTTTGACAAAAAGTGTTTTGGATTAGGATCGCTGACTCTGCCTTTAAATAGGGAGGAGAAAAGGAAACAATCTGATAGTTAGTAGCCATTATCAGCAAACCACTGCGCTCTGGCGATCACGTCATTGGCGAAGTCTTTGTTCGGTGTCACGCTGTCAATGTCTTCATAGTCCAGAGGAAGGACGCTTTGGTCACCGGCCATGTAACAAGCCAATGCACCTGAAACACAGACAGTAAAAACATCATCCTTTCTTAATTTCCCAGAACACCTTCAGCCAAAAACAAAATGCACTGCAGAGCTTCAGAGGGAAAGTTGAATTTTTAAAGACTAACACAGCAGCTTGCGAAGCTTCGGAGAGTAGACGCACAAAATCCAGACTTTCACACCTGAAGCTTTGCTTTGCTTCACGCAGCGCAGACGTGTCTTTACCTTTCAGCCGCTGCTCCTTCGTCCAGTTCTCCTTCTCCCTCTCCATGGTTTTGATGCACTGGACGAGGACAACGACTCCCTGTTGCACATGCTCCTCACTGTCCGGGTCTCCCGTCAATGTGTGGTAGTCCTTATGGAGCTGCACCAAAGAGACATGTTTACCAATCACAGTGTCCTCTGTGACGCAAACACAAACTGCAGCCCCTCTCTCAAAAATAAGAACAGTGGTAAATAAAAGAAGAAAAGGAGAAACCACCACAGCTTCTGATGCCGAGGACACACACCCTCCTTTCACTGTCAGCGAAACACTACTTTAAAAATTGTTTTAAAAATTGTTTTTATCACCTGAGAAATATCTCTAAAGTGAGGAGAATGTTGTCTAAACCAGATCTTGAAATGATTATCCAGGCGTTTATCTCATCTCGTATTGATTATTGCAATTCTCTGTTCATTTGTTTTAATAAGGCGGCGCTAAAGAGACTCCAGTTTGTCCAGAACTCTGCCGCCAGACTTTTGACAGACACGCCCAAATCAGCCCACATCACCCCTGTCTTATCTAGTCTTCATTGGCTACCGGTCAAATTTCGTATTAATTTCAAAATTTTAGTTCTGACTTTCCGGGCATTGCATGGTCAGGCCCCCCAGTACATCGCTGACATGTTGTGTCCCTACTCCTCAGGGCGCACCCTTCGGTCATCGGGCCAAAACCTCCTAATGGTCCCAAAGACCCGTTTTAAAACCCGGGGAGACCTGGCTTTTAAGGCTGTAGCCCCTAGACTTTGGAATGATCTGCCCCTCTCCCTCCGTTTGGTCGACTCCGTGGATGCTTTTAAAAAGCAGTTAAAGACTATTTTATTTAGACAAGCTTTTAATTAATGGGTTTTTTTCTCTTTTATTTATTTTTTATGTACTGAGTATGTTTATTTTATTGCACTTATTTTATGTACAGCACTTTGTGATTTTTATCTGTGAAAAGCGCTCTACAAATAAACTTTACTTACTTACTTACTTATAATTGAACCATTTTATAACAGGAATTGCCTTTACTTTCAAGTCAAGACTCTAAAGTTGAGCAAATGTGAGTGAGAAACCTTTTTGTAAATATGGTCGTGTAGGGCCGGTTACCTCTCTAGAATGATAAAAACAGCCAGAGAGTTTTTGAAATTGTAATTTTTGCTTTGTATTTAAGCACACGGATGCGCTCCTGGTCCTCACCGGCAGAGGGTGCTACTGACTTTTGTTAAGGAAACCCGCCTGTCACGTGACGCCCTGCGGCGTGCTCTGCTGTGCACCTGCAGAGAGCGGCGGAGGAGGAGGAGGAGTGGAGTTTGGATGCTTCGGTCGAGCTGTGCTGCCGCTTCTCACTCGAATTCAGCCTAAGTTCTCCGACCAAGTTTCACTGAAGAAGTCGTGGAATAACTGGAACAGGAATGGAGCTTTCGATAGCCCGGTTCTGTTGTGTCCTGGTGATCCTTTTCGCAGGTAAGTTTTCCGTTATTAGCCGCTGAGCTACTTTGATTCTAATGATTTTTTTTTTCGCTGAAACGGCAGCGACTAACGTCTACGGTCAGCCGTGTACAGCCACTGGCCTCAACATGGAAACTTACCGTTTTCGATAAGTTACACATGCTGCTGACTTTAGGTTACATTTCCATTACCTCGAGTTAATAATATTATCATTTAATTTGTTTAACCAAACCACATCTGAATACAGAAAAAGAAATCGCCCAACAGGGAGTAACTTCGACCCAAGGTCAGTTTAGTTTACTTAGCTAGCAGTTCAAACAAAGCAACCGGCTGAACGGAATTTAAATGGAATTATCGTTAGTTAACCACAACTAAGTTAGGTTACATAAAGAATTACAATTATAAATGTTTTTTTTCGTACATAAATATAATGAAAATATGCGTAGAATAAAGAAAAAAATATCAACAGACAAAAATCAAAGTTTGCCAACGTCATTTTATATAATTTTATCGACATGTATGTTAATACAAATAAACCGACTGACTTCATTGTAATCAAAAATCGCTGACTTGAGGTAAATTGTGATATTGTGACTGGTTATTTAAATTTATTGTACCTGAACGTCCCCAGTAATGTTAAGCAGATGATAGATAATTTTTTCAGGGACGTTTCCCGATGTCGGAAGTCTGGTTTTATCCGAGTGATGAATTTTAGTTTATCGTCTGGTTGTAAACACAGTAGATTGATCCGCTTATAAACCTGTGGCTATGTATCTACAAAGTGTTGCTTTTTTTGTCTGCCATCTGCCAGCAGTGCTGACCCACCCCCACCCCCCCCGGTCGGAAATCCATGTCTATCACATTTAATTTAACCAAAAGTCCGTTTATGTCGTTGTCGTTTAGTTATGTGAAGTTTTAATGGCAGTAAACTCATTGTATGAATGTTTAGTCCTGGTGACCCTCAGCTCATAGGGTTTTTTGTTTGTTGGTACTGTAGGCGGACAGATAACAATGTGGGTTGTGAAAGCTTTGATCGCAGTAGCTATATTTACACCTTCCCTGCCTGTGCTAGCCTCTAGTCAATTATTTAAAGGTGAAACTAAGATACTGATCATTTTGCTGGAGCTTTCTTAAGGGACAAAGATCATCACACATTATTTGTTTGTTTTCCTTTTTTTTTAAGGCATCTGGAATTCAGTAATAAAGTTGGTTGGTCTGCGTTATAAGAACAAGAATATAAAAGGATACAAATAAAAGTTCTTATTTGTGATTTTTTAAAACTTGAGTTTTTTTTACTGTTAGGGTGTCCTTAGCAATAAATGTAGGGTGTAACATTTTAACATAAGTTAATGATTAATCAAAACTTTATAATAATATTTAATTTACCTCTGTTTTGTTATTTTTTTTAACAAGTGCATGAATCGTTTGTATGTAAATGGGCGTGGCTGTTTACTGCCCTGGAATTTACACTGAAACTGGCAGCTCGCTCCTCCCATTTCGAGCAAGTATGTGAAACTTAAGCTCATCCATTGGTTTTAATCATTGACATGTATTGGCAGTTATTGAAGTAACTTCTGAGAATTGGTGGGAAATCATAGAGCCATGGTCCAGGGAAAGGACATTCCAGTATAGTGATTAGTGAGAAACCACATACAAGCAAGAGCTGCTTTGTTTAGGATCCTCCAGCATATCTCTTTATGTAAAGGTTGGGTCATTCAGTGTAATATAAGGTTTACAGTGTGTTGTTTAGTCTTCTTTTGTCTCTCGATTCACATTGTTGCGTCCACTAGTTTGGGCTCATTACCATCTTAATGGCATCATGGCCTCGTCATTTGGGTGCTGTTCCACTTCACCAGACAAAAACAGTATCTGCCAGACTCGTAGCATTCTCTTAAAATCGCTAACAAAAACACAACAATGTGCTAACCTCTCTTAAAAGGAAAATAACAAGTGGAGTCTGTCTGCTCCATTTTGTTTGCTCTATTTGTCCACAAGGCACAACGTGGAATACAAAATTTGTAGGAAGAAGAAATGCACTTGTGAGAGGAGGAATTTGACACTAAAATTCCTGAGACCATAATTCTTAAAAATTAGGTCAGTGTAGAAAATTTAGAATTTGTAAAAAATGCTGTTAGTATTTCTCTGGCCTTCACATTATATAGAAAGAATAAAATTTGACCATCCTTTGATTTGCATCAAGCTGTCATTATAAGAAAGGTGATTGTTTTTCAAAGTGAACATGAAATCATGTGAGGTGTCATCGTTAGATAAATAGTCAAATATTTGTTTTGTGGCAATGTTCCCGAAGGCTGTAGGTTGTAACTGACTGTGGGTCCTTCATACACATGGTCTTCAATGCAAAAAAGATAAACATTACAATAAAAAAGTTTATTTCTAGTTGTAAAGTTAACTTAACAGCTTGATACAGGGAAGAAACAAAGAATTAAAAATGTCTGTACACAGTGTAGCTTTAAAAAAAGTGTTTTCGACAGAGCCTCCATATTTGATTCCTTTTGGTTTTGTTTTGAATGTGTAATGTTATCATAGACCAACTGCTGTGAGTTGGCTGTTACTCAGAACAGTGACATCAGTGGCTGTAACACACACTCAAGACTGCTCTATATACAGTCAGACGCATGACAGTCATTCTACTTATTATTTATTTAACAAGTTTATTTGAATAAAGAAAGTTAACATAACCTTGAAAATAAGGCAACATGCTTTTTGCTGCTCCAGAAAGTCTTTTGCCAACAGATTTGTCTGTTACGTATTTTTCATCAAAGAATTTGTTCAAGTTACAAGATTTTTTTCAGTTATAAGACACTGTGACATGAGTGTCTTATAACTGAAAAAAAAACTTAATCCTGCCTTGCATGTCCGCCCTCTTTTTCCCTTTATTAACAAATACCTCTTGGTTTTTTCTTTGTTGTCCGTACTCAGTGCATGGATTGTTTGATGCCCTGATTTAGAATCGCTGTGGTCGAAACATTATGTTCTTTTTATGATGTAGCAGCCACAGTAAAGGCATTTTAATATTTCCTGTCTTGTTTGTACCATTTCTCTTATTTGAGTGTCTGGATTGCCTTCTTTTTGGACAAGCTTTTTGCCCTGGTGCTTTCTCCCCTTCTACTTCTGACTGTTTGAGTCAAGAGTAAAGCCACTGACTTAAGATAAACATACATGGTGAACCTATGATCAGACACAGAATGAGGTTACCTGATAAGCCTACAACCAAAGGCCCTGTCTTGGAACTGGTTGCTTGGTTACCTTTTGAAAACAGACATGCAGATCCAGGGAGTTTTCTTTAGAAGGTTACCCTCCCCCTTGCTTGCCAGTGTGTATAAGGTCTTATTTTTCCACAGAAACAAGTGTTATTTTGCACAATAACTAAAGAGGAGCTGTCACAAATTAATGTTTTATTCCATTTTTAAGTCTAAATATTATGCAGTGCTTTAATATCCCAATAGTTTTACCTTTTATTCATTGGACGCTTTAATTTTATGTCCTAAGCTATCTTAAGCTGGCGGCTCAAATGACTACCTACCTGTCCCAGTTCACTTCTGCTAGCTTAGCCTGGTTTGTTTTTTAGCTGGATGGCAAAGCCAGTCAGTTGCTTTTATTAGGATTTTTAACTTTTAGCACTACTATGGACTTTTTTTCATCTCTGCCTCTGGATGCTGACTTGTTCAAACAAGAACAGCTGCTAGACTACTTGCTTGCTTCTGTCTGTTTTCAAATGCAAAAATAAAAGTTGATAAATAGTTCTTAGTCAGTCCCTCTTGCCCAGTCCATGCATATCTCCTATATAAAGGCATCTCCATGTATTATCTCTCTTCTCCTGACTACCGCTTGCCGTAATCTCGCACTTTGTCAGCCACTCTTTGATCGGTGGCATAGACCAGTGCCAGAGCTGGTGCAAATCCTGGAGGTTGTGTTGCGAGCCCAAAAGAAGCCCAGAAAGGACTACCTGACATGAATAAAGCTGATGCAATTGTGTTGAACATTGCTACCAGTGTTGGTCAGTGCCGGCCCCAGTCCAGCTGCTGAGTGAGCTTGTATGGAGGCCATACCTAAGGTCCCAGTTCTTACCATGATGCCTAATTGGACCAATCTCAGGACTCAATCATCCCAGAGTCAGGTCAAAGGTAGTTCATGGTGGCCAGAACCACCCAACTTCAGTGGCTTCAGAGCCTCACCTGGAACTGTCACAACCTCATTTTATGAACTGTCATGTATTTATGAACTAAGTCTCTAGGTTTTGTATGTTTTTTAACTATTCTAGTTCACTTTTGTCTAACAGTGCCTGAGTAGCAAATCAGTGGACTGTTGTAACATTTTAATGTGTATCTATATCAGACAGTGTCTTGGATCAAGAATAATATAATAATATTTGTAGCTGGAAGTTAGAGAGTTGAAAAATCAGAGCAGAGATAAGAAATTGGGTCTTCAGGTAGACTGACATCTCCTGTGAGGCTGTTAAAGAGTTATTACTCCTCTTCAGTATCATGACAAAGAATACAAGAACGCAACACTTCTAAGAGTTTATTTCTACTCATCAGCACAACCGTTTAATTTAAGGACTGTTGATCAGCTGGTAATTACAACCCCCCATCCTTATGCCTCAGCTGAAAATGATGCTAATTGTGAAAAGCTTTATCTTACTTCATTAATCAAGTAGAATCCATCAGAGCCTCTGTAACCCAATATTGACACAAATTCCAATGTTTATCGTCCACCTCAGAAAACTAAATCACTTTCTCCAATGTCCTTGTGTCTCATAGCGTAGTTAATGTTTATGAACTACTTTTTTTAAGTTCATAAAATTTATTGAGCCCTGTCTCCTTTCAATTTTTAGCTGTTTTTTTATGTCTGAGATTATTTAGAAACAGAAAGTGTTCACCCTGTTAAATAAAAAACCTGCGATCAACCCTGCACTCCCTCAATATTATAGAACCATTTCCAAGCCTCAAAGTTGTCAAAAAATGAAAAAAGGTTTTAAAAAAAATCTTTTAACAGCAGAAAATAGCTTTTTAAAAAATGTAGTCTAGCCTCCAAAAACAATGCAATGGTGACCTTCAGATGGCCACAGATGCTGAGATGTGTAGTCCTTCTTCCGCTGGACCTCAGTGCTGCTTTTGATACAGTCAAAGCCAACATTTTATTAGACAGATTGAGGGACTGGAAAGGAATATCAGTTAAAGTGTTACAATGGTTCACTTCATGCCTGATGAATGGTAGTTTGTATTTCTCTATCAGTATCTGCATGTCTTTTCTCACTCCTGTCAAGTATGGTGTCTAACAGGGGTTAGTTTTTGGACCTGTTCTGTTATCATTTTACATGCCCCCTCTGGGTTGTATCCTCCAGAGACATGGTGTTTCCTTTCGTTGCTAAACCAAAGACACACAGATCCAACTGCCCACAGGAGCCACTGATCTTGGCAGGCTGAGTTTGTTACATGACTGCCTATGAGATGTGGAAAAACTCAGTGTCACTTTTTCTTTCTTTGCCACTAAACTCTAGCAAAACAGAGGTCGCTGTAATTGCCTTCCATCACATAACCAAACAAATCCTACCATCTGCTATGATCCTGTTCGAACACTTCAAGCTTGTTGCAAAAAATCTTGATGTTTAGTTCAACAACTTAATTCCAAGTAGCTCCACCTCATCACACCTCGTTTGGCCACTTTAGATAGGCTAACAGGTTGTTAAGAATTGATTTTAAGTTCTTAGTTTTTGACTCCTCATTGCCTCATTCTAATTAATCTGACCTTTGGGTTGCGTATGAGCTAATATTAACTGCATATGAGCTAATGAGAAACCTTTGATCTTTGTGAAGGATTTATTATTATTATTAATATTAGTAGTAGTAGTAATATTTTACTCATCTCATAGGAACAACTGTTACTCTTATAGCTTTGTGTGTTGATGAGAAACAAATAGTTACAACCTGAGAGTTGGGTGGAGATGTGCAGTACAACCTGAGTCATTGTCATTGGCCCCATGCAGGCAGAAATGACATGAGGTCACATTTACTTGTCATGACCCAGCAGTCCATCCACTTGCCTCTATTCTCCTCCTGTTGGCTGAACATGTTGCTGTTACAGCTTCACCTCCAAACATGCAGCCACCCACTCTGCCTGGAGCCCCCTGTCCTTGAAAATGAAGCAGGAACATGAAGAATCGGATTACACTCCAGAGACACTGCTTTGTCCTTCACAATCTGATGATGGGGACGACCAAGCATGAATATTCACAGCCCCAGACTTTAATATTTTAGCATGCCAGTGGCGTACAAGCCCTGTGCCAACTCCTGTTCACCTACATGGGAGTGTGAAACGCTGATCACGCCTTTACCTCACCACATTACCCTACCTCTTTCCTCTTTTCCCCCTTCATTTCATATCAGAATTACTGAATGAACAAATTGCTGCCTGCTAGAGAATCAGTGAAAATGATTAATGGTGGTGCTTGTTTCTGTGTCCTGTTAATGGGTTTGCAGCCACTCTGTATTCAGTGCTCATTTCTTTTTTACAGGTATGGGGTAAAACTGCCTTCTGGGCTGCTGCCAAAGCATTCTTGGGGGAGGATATATTGGCAAGATTTACACTTGAATTCTTTGGTCATAAAGTAAATGTTAAATTGACATATATTTCAAGTTAGTGTGTCTTCTGACCTCTATAACACTTTGGCCACAATATTGACCTACTGACAGCACCAGACCCCCCAGAGGGATGCAAGTCATGTGATATATTGCACTGGAGCAGTTTTGACCCAATAACAGAAATTAATGTCTGATCACTACATGAAGGTCATGGTTCTATTATTATATATTATAGTATTAGGCAGCTTGTTTGTTTGTCTAATCAGGGATGTAAAACCCAAAGAGATTCAATTTAAAATCATGTGAAATCAGGGAAAATGAGAAAGTTCTCATCTGATAAGCTGAAACCAAGAAATGTATAGAATTTTTCCCAGTAACTGATGCACTTTTGAGCATTTTTATGAATGGTTAAGTTGGTACTGCATCTTCATGCATTCATGGTTATTAAGTTTTTGATCTTTTTTTAAGGACTGGGTCTTCATCTCTTTCTCTTAATGTCTTAGTGTCTTAATGGAGGCCAAACATTTTTCATTTTCATTTTGCCCATCTGCTCTCCTAAATGAACACAAAACACCTTTATTGCCCCTGGTGGCTGGCTATCACTTAAGGAAACCCTTGATTTAATATGTGGAGCACACATTTCAAACATCAGTATCACAGTTGACCATGTTTTAGTATCACCATTGACCATGATTTAGTAATTGTGGAAAGCCAAAACTGTGATGGGAAATAAAAAAAGATTGATAGCGCCACCCTAAATGCATAATGAATAAGACTTGATGTTTGGTAAGCAAATATAGCCATTTTGTGAGAGGATAAGATTTACTGATCAGTTGACCAACACTAAACTGGATCTCCTGGGCATTGCTACTGTGAAGTCATTTTTTTGCATTTTTTCTGTTAAATTTCAAATTCTGAGCTTAACATTGTCTATTGAAATATGTGGTTTTTATTATGTGTGAAAATGTCAAGTTTTTTGCTCAAGGTCACCAGATTAACAGCATTTGTTCCTCTTAAAATCTTTTTGTTGCTCCATGAAAGTTAAGGCCTTATGAAACTATAGAATTTTTCGTCTTGTTTTATTTATTGCTGTTTTTTTAAAGAATTTAAAGAGATTTAGACAAATTGTGTTTGTCATTTTTTAATTTTTCTATGCTACAATGACATGTAATTTGGTTGACTAATAACAGGTATAAGCAAGATGGAGAGTAGAGTAGTACATCTCTGACATGTTCAGATGTTTAAGAGCTTTCAAAACATTCTGTATTGAAATTTTCAAAGTACATGTTGAACAGGAATTGTACTGAGGGAAAGACATTTTCTCTGCTATCCATGTAACCTATCAGTTAAAACAAGGTCAGTGCAGTGCTGATTTTCCCCGCTCTCTTGAGTCCATCGGTCATCATCACTGTGTTGCACTGTTAGGGCGATAAACACCCCCAAAGCACATTCATCACTCAGCCACTTGATGCCTAGCTCTGCAGCACCCACAACGCCCTCTGTTCCTAATGAGGAATAATGGGCTCTGTGACAAATAAGCTGTTCACTGCAATAATAATAAGGGTTTTTTACGTACCTCATATCTCAAATGAACATCACCAGACTACCATTTTTCTGTAGATAAACTGCATAGTAGCAGAGAACATGCTGCAGACTAGGAAGTGAAGGAGATTTGAAGGATTTCATTGCAAAATGAAGTCTAATTATGCAAAAAAATGATTCTGGAGTTCATTAAACTTTAAAAAGAAAGTGGGATTTATACTTAAACCACAACTATTTTATGTACAAAGCTAAGAACTTTGATAAAAAAAAGAGTTTGTTTCTAGTTTATCAGTCTTTTTAAATAGAAGGCTATGTCTGTTTTTTACTGGATTAAATTTCTCAGATTGTAGATGTCATAACGTGGTATAAAATTTTCTGATAGAATAATATAATCTCTTTAAACTGACTACAAATGAGCAAATATGTCACAGTTTTCAGGTCTTAAAAGCATTATGTTATTTTTCATCTTCCTTTTGCTTAACCCAGTGTTTAAGCAACTAATGTTTTTTCATTACTTCATGACTATGCTTTGTGGTTGCTTTTTGCATAATGTTCTCACTGCATCTGAACTAGCCATCTCAGTGTGAGGATACACAGTGTGGCAGGCAGGTCCCCAGGGTGCTGCATCTGCAGGTGCTGGTGTACAGTCTGCTCTTTCTTACCTGCTAGGTAGATGTCAGCCCAACTCTACATGCTTGAACCTCTGTTAGATTATCATTTTTGCAGTGTTAAAGAATTGGGTTTAGTAGTAGGTTGTAAAGCAGAGCTGACAATTTATTCTATTAACAAATCATTTTTTGCAGTTAAGACTTCCAATGAACACATCATTTTGTCGATAAGCATTGTTTATTGTATTGTGCATGTCACATTATTATCAGCTAATGTCCAGGCATTGTCTTACACAGAGCTGTGTTGTGGGAAGATGATTATATTTTGTCCTCCAGCAGTAAGCCCCCACTCTTGCTGCTAAGAACATTAGAGTTAATTGTGTGTCTAATCTTGAAAAATATTATGGCTCAGAAAATAAGCAACAGAAGCAGAAGGTGGGATGAATCTTAGGAGAGGGAGGGGGAAAGCAGCTGTTGAAGAAGCCATTTTTAGCACATCTATCTCATTGAAAAACATTACACATTGTCGACTGTGGGTATGGTGAAAAAGGGAAAATAAATGTTGTCTGTTGAAAACCTCTCTCTTGATTGAATCCCACTTGATTTTTGCACCCTGTGTTGCTGATAGTCAAGTCAGTTTTTGTCTGTTTTAGTCTGATGTCGAATCATCATGTTAAATTATATGGTTGGATTATTAACTCCTTTCCATTGGAAAAAGAAAATGTATTAGTTTTTGAAAAATGCCTGTTGCCATGCACAAAATCCTAGTCTGAATGGTTTTTACAGAGGTGTGATTGCTTGTATTATAGATTTTAGAATTACATTAAAGCGGTTTGTAGGGAAATTGTATGATGCAGGCCAGATCTTGTTAGGAGCGTTAAGGGAGTATTGATACAAAGCGACACAGAATTAGACCCAGAAAATCCAATTTTTTGTGACATTTGTTGCCTCATAATCAAGCTGTTACTAAACTGAAGCCAAAGACTGAATGCAAATGCTTAGAATTGGAATCCATAAAGAGGGCAAGTATTAAATGTAGGTTTTAGTGTTAACCCAGACAGGCTCTGCATCTGAATATCTGTTACAACATCTGTGCATTGTTTTTATGACATCAAGCAAAACCTTATCATTTTACTAATGTGAATACATTTGACCATGGGCTTATTTCTACTTGCGATTGATATGTTTACTGACATAGAAAGATAAGATAAAAGGAATGGTACTGTATATGCAAGCTGTAGCATTTTTTGCTAAATGTCTCTAAGCTTCTTTTGAAAAATGAATTCAAGGAAACACTTTGTTTCATGAAAGAGCATTACATGAGATTAGATTAGAGTAAACCTTTCCCCAAGGGGTAAGCAGGTCACTGCAATAACATAAAATAGAAAAATATACCCCTCCAGTTTTGGGGTAACTTGAAAATGAGAAATTTAGGGTATTTCTTCATTATAGCTATAAACTTAAACACCCACATCTATATTGCTGAGTCTGTACTCTTCATACTTGGATTTTAGATTTTTAGATCTTTTTATTAATAGTAAGAGTCAATGCAATGTTCCTATGTTCAAACTAGTCAGTGTGGTCGACTAATATATAACTTCCATGTTAAAGGTTTACTGTGGTTAAAGCACTAAGTGTATACTACAAGCCAAATTAAAAAAACCTTAGGAAGCTGAGTGAAATGTAAATTAAAACAAAATTTGCAAAAAAATGTTTACTGGTAACAGTTTTTCAAAGTGTTTCTGAGCCCACAAACTAACATAATTTTTACAAAGACACAAATGGTAGTTTACCAGGGTAGAACATCGTTTCAGCCTTGCTTTTAAATGCCTGGACCTTTTGAGGATGCCCCTTTCATACCCAACCATGATAATGTCACCTGTTACAAAAAAACCTGCTCACTAGTGAAATGTTTTAATCAGATTTTTTTTGCAGCATTCCACAGCTCTCCCAGTCTTTTCTTTTATATATAAAAATAAATAAACAAATAAATGAATAAGTCAGTCAGTCAGTCAGTGTGTATTTATATATATAAATACAGTGGTGGAAAAAATTTTCGGACACACTTAAAATTTTACACAATCTCAAATATTATCATGAAATATTTGTGGAAAAATCTTTTTTGTGTTTCAAAAGGTGTGGCTGCATTAGACAGACACAAACAAATACAAAGATATTTTTTGTGTATTGTTTACAAGAAAAACTTACAAAACTAAATACTTGACAGTTTCAAAATGTCAGTTCTCAACATTGTCGGTATCAAAGTCAACAAATAACAGAGAATGTGTTCAAAACTGAACAAAAAATAACTAAACCATCACATCATCAAATTAATATTTAGTGCCATTAGCATGCAGTAGAGCTCTAATCCTGGTTGGCATGTTCCCCACGAGTCTTTCACGCTGTTGAGGGGTAATCTTGTCCCATTCTTCTTGAATTACTGCTTATTATTCTTCTAAGTTCTTTGGTTTACGCTTTGAAACAGACCTTTTGATAATCCACCACAGATTTTCAATGGGGCTCATGTCCGGGGATTGAGCTGGCCACTCTAAGATGGATACTGTGCTCCTGCAGCCAAGTTCTACTGGCCCTGGATGTGTGGCAAGGGGCATTATCTTGTTGAAACATCCAGTTTTGGCCTCGACGGAACAGTGCACATGCAGAAGGGAGCATGTGAGTTTCGAGAGTAGCACAATACTTGGCAGAGTTCAATGTGCCATCACAGACAGTGAGATGACCAACACCAGCAGAACTCATGCCTCCCCAAACCATGATACAGCCACTACCATGCTTAACTGTAGGTACTGTACATGCTGGAGATACTGCTTCACCTGGCCTTCTGCGTACCTGCGTATATGTAAATATGTATATATATATATTCAGTGTCCCAGTGTTTTTAGGATTGGCAGTGCATTAGGTTGCCATTTTGGCTGTTGGAAATGTAGCTAGTTTGTAATACAAACAAAGAAAAGTTCTATTCCAATCACTTACTATGGTGGCTGCCTGCCACATCCCTCTCTTCCACTAATATCTATTAAAGTGGTGCTTTTCCTGTCCTAATGTCTCTGAAGTCATTCATTGGTTTTGGAACTATAGGTATGATGCCCGGGACATCTGCTGCAGTTAGGTATAGAAAAGGCTCAGTGCCTGTACCACAGCAAGGTCGGTGAGCCACAACAGATATTTAATTACTGTAGTGCATCTCACTGCCATGTGGAAATCGGCAGCTGGCTAGTCGCCCTCAAAAGAGATGAGATTGAACTGAAAATAGCGCTGTGACTGGCTGGTTTATGGTGGTCAGAATGCACATTACTTTATGACCTTAACCACAAGTGCTGCTGTTTTAATAAGCAGGCACATGGGGCAAACAGGCTGCAGTTGTTGCTGGTAAGTTCCTGAGGAACCAGCCGTTAAGTGTCTTAATGGAGCCTATGTATAATTCATCTGCACACACAGAGCTTTGTGACTTGCTGGTTTTCTGAGTGGCCGATAATTGAAAGGAGAGGAGGAGTAAACCCCAAAGCTATCCCCAGATATGCTCGTTCTCACAGCACCCAACTCTTCCCAAAGTGCAGGGGAACATCAGTTCTACATTTAATCCCTCCATGACAGGACATCTATCTGATGAGAGCAAGGAGGGGAGATTTATCAGCGACAGCCAGAGCTGCAACACAACTGTACAGCTAGTGTTGTAGATTAATGACCTGTGGATTCATAAAAAGAGCCTGTGACTGCCTACATTGTCAACCAGCATTTTATCAACTAAAAAGTCTACCTTAGATGCATATTAATCAGCTATTAAAGTGTTGGGTAGTGCTCCAACATCTCAGGAACTTAAAAGACCTTGTCAAAAAGATAGGTGGATTTATTTTAGACATGAAAAGTCCTTGATAATCCCTCTGCTGTAAGATAAAGAGTGGGAAACATTTGCTAGCTACCTTTGACCTGAATCTTAGAGAGCAGGTATTAATGGAAGACCCTGTGGAATGTGTTTATTGAGTTGGACAAGAAATCTTCTGTCAATACAAACCCTGAACATCACCACAGTGCACTTAATGTCATGTTGTTGTTGCCAACATAGTATTGTGCAGTGTTTCTTGAACAGGACTCACCATTTTTTAACTGTTGTCTTTCCAAAATCTGTTGTTTATATGTTCACATACAAGCTACATCACAGTTATGTTTGTGTTGGGTCTCAGTCACTTTCACTGAGATTATGTACTTGTCAGTCTGATCCAGGATGGTCTATAAGCAGTGTTTGGCTGCCTGTCTAGACTACACAGGGGTCAGACCTTTTTTTAGATGGCCGTAAAGCCATGTGGGTGTTAGGTTCTATGGCAGGTTTCAGGCAAAAGCACTTTACTATATCCGCTAACCACTCAACAGCCAGACATCTTTGCAGAATCTTCTTAAGGATTTATGTTATTTGTATGGGTTTTTTTGTTTGTTTGTTTTTTTTTAACTTTTCCACACAAGTAATGATAAAGATCAAAAGGTATTGTTTCGATAGTATAAAGTCAGTTTGATAGACCATGCACAAGCTGTAAAATAATAATCATGAGCATTCCTTCCCTCAGCCATCAAATAAAGCCATATTGTACCTGGACTCAGGTAAATTTTCAACTGACCGCAAAGGTTAAAAACAGAATTCATTATATTGTAGTCTTAGGCTGGTTGATTACCTTTAAAATGTGAATGTGTTATCCCACTGATAAATGTATAGTAGGCTTTGTGAAATGAAAAGGGAAACAATGTCAGAGTTTATTTGTATTAACTGGAAGTTAAGAGGCAAAGCAAACAAAACATGCCCCTAGCATGAAGTCAATATTGTAGTTTTAATTAGTTATGGATGGCAGAGTGTACTATTTTCCTGCTGGATTCAAATCAATTTGGTAAGCATGTGTGATGCACTTGAGAACAATGCAACATTCAGTTGCTGCTCAATTTCATCTTATTGATGTCAGTCTTATGTTCAATGTTAACTCACCTTGGTAGAGTTGTAGTATTGAGCCTCTCATGGGTTGTGTAACTACCCAGAGCCCCAGATGATGCTGTAAAATTGCTTCTTCTGTTCAACCAACATTCTCTCTTAAAAAAGGATTTATTTACTATAATAAGTGACATTAAGAAACAGGCAAGAAACAAGCAAGGAAAAAAACATTTTTGCCTGAGAAATTACTGAGGTGATAAATCAGTTTGTAAAATAGTTTGCAACTAATTTTATTTTAATCAGCTCATCCATTTATTGACTCAAGCACTGGAGCTCCTTTTCAAACACTGTAATACAGCCACTTGATTAAACGCTCTTGTTGAAGGAGAATTCTGGTATTTTTAAACTAGTCTACTATTTGCCTCCCACATGCAGTAGTCAATACTCTAAATATCTGACAACACTATTAAACATATCTCTGAAACAATAGACTTTTTGTTTAGCCATTAAACACGCATCTTGTTTAAGAGTCTTCAGTTAAATCTTGTGGTATTTCTGTCCAAACAAACAAGATTTTTCCTTAACAAAAAGGTCTATCTCTTACAAATCTTTTTAATCACGCTTAGAATAACAACTGTAGCCTGTGAGTAGCAAAAAAGCAGCTTTAGTAGATGTGGTAAAGAAGGTCATAACGGCCGTGGTTGGGCTCCTCCTTGCATTCCTGGTTTCAGCTTTACTGTGTAGTGTATTACAAAATAGCACAGCTGCAGTTCTTTGATTCAAAATCAATTTCATGCTTTAGAGTCCGATTTAATGTGGAAGTAACGTATGTGTGGATATCCACTATGCTTTGTTTTCTGAAAGAATTTCGTCCAGTTACCAGTAATAAGCTCTACAAGATTTTTTTTTTTCAATACACAGATGCTTGGGTTTTTGAGATGGATCTAATTAACTTGCAAAGACTATCAGGGTCAAAACAACGAACTGTTCACTTGCTGCAGCCCACAACGAAACTCCTAGAATTTTGAATCCCCTTTGAATCTGTGCTCCAATCTTTAATGGGCTTACTGCATTTATTTCTGCTGTCTGGACTCGGCTGTCCTCTGAGTCTGATAAGCCTCGTCTAATGCACAGTTAAAGAACATAACATGGAGATTAAAAAGCGTCATACTAAGTCGTGACCAAAATTGGAGGATTGCCTCTTTATGCATTATAACTAGTGCAGTGCAGTTATTTTTAACATTCCCAATCGCATCTTGTCATTTAATGTGGTATGTAGGTTAGAGTGGTTGTTTTGAACTTCTGCATGTCGAGGCTGAGAGTGTGAGCTTGAGGCATGAGTAAACCCAGCAGTCTTGGTTAAGTTGTAACAACAACTGACAGTCTTTGCCTACAGCTTCCTACAGGGCTCAACACTCAGGTGTATTTACTACACCTGCCTTCAAGAACCTCTGAGTGGAGAAGAGAATCCAGCCTTGAAACATCAGTCCTGTTTCACTGCCTGTACAGAGTAAAAAAGAAAGGAAAGAAAAAGGATTATCCATCTTGTTATCTTTTAACAGCAGTCTTATCTTGATGTCCTGCTGTAGTGTCTCCCCCACACAGAGGACAGGAAGGGACTGTCTGTGTTGTTACACTCTCACAAAGACCTCATTCTGCCTAGTTGGGAGTGCTTTGCACAGGATGAGAGGCTTTAAAAAGAAGGGATGTTATAAATGCATTTGAAAAGGAATTGATGTTTTAGCAGTTATCACAAAGTACTTTGTCAGTGCACCATTATTGCCTGAGTCCTCGGGGAGCTTTCAGCAGCAATCAGATATCTTTTCAAAGAAAAAAGGCTGTATTGGTCCTTTGCATTTGACAGCACACTCTGGGCATGAAACACATATAGGACTGTGTTGTTTTTACCAATGTCCAAAAGATCACCGTCGTGTAGTGTCCTTCGGGGGGGATCTAATTTTAGACCAGAACCTAGAGGAAGTAGCGTGAGCAAGGCAGACTCATTGACTGCCTCCCAGCCAATCTGACAGCCATACATGCTTCTGCACTGCATGGAAAAAGGGTTACTGTGTACATAAATTTACCATATGCTGTGGTACTATCTTACTTTGGAGGAGTAAGCCTTCTGCATCCTGCAAAACTAGCTACTAAATCACGATAGCAAATTTTAATCATCAAGCAAAATAAGGTTTGAGTATGCAAATATCAGATGAAATAACTTACTATTTTAATGTTTATTTTAATTTTTTAATTTTTTAAAGGTAATGTGGATTTTGGTTGATCAATCTTTTTTTGATGATCATTTTGTTTCTACCAATGGTCAGACTTATGCAATATGTGCCACTTTATTTAAAGAAACAAGGGAGGAACCAAGGGATTCAGTGGGAGGTGTTTGTGTTTGAATTGCAGAAATTTTTAAACTTTCCTCTGAACTGCAGTGTGGTCACACACCTTAATGCTTTTAGTGGTTTGGCAGTGAGCCATAGTAGTTTTTACCCTCTATAGGTGTTTACTTAACATACATTTAGTGTATGTGTGGCTGGATTTACCATCTAAGCACTTTTTAAAAGTTAAATCAAAGCAAATCCTCAGTAGACTGAACCAACAACAGAGTTGTATCAGAGTAGTGTTTATGATTTGTGCCAGATGGTATGAGAAAGTACCATGTTATCGCTGAGAGAGGCAAATCAGACTTAACTTGGCCTGTTCATTATCACAGCCCCTGTATATTTAAGGGAACATGGGGCAGTGAAACATTCTTCCCACCTTAGACTGAGCACATGAAATTGCTGACCTTTGAAATTCCAGGAATGTGAAATTGTTTCCCCTCCTGAGGATTTTTTTCAGTTCATAAAACTCCATCACTAATGACGATGTAAACCAGGCTTGTTAGGAGCTCCAGAAAGGACTGCTAATCCCTCTTTCTGCCCTGTGTTTCAAGGAGAATGCACCAGTGTGATTTTCACGCTCTGTTGCTTTAAGGGGACTTCTTGTGTGTTCACCTCTCTGATATAATTAAGCACAGCCGTGAGAAACCTTTGTTTGCTCCTGTGTACTCATTAAACACATTTTGCTCGTCTTCTGCATTACACATGTGCGTGTAAGTGTATATTCTCTAAAACCCATATTATTTGTATCAGCTGCCTCACACATCCTATCCCATAGTTAAAAAAACTTTGCAAGAGTCCATCAAGAGTCTTAAAAAAAATAATTCTTTTTCTTTGGTGTCTCAGTATTTGATCAGCAATGCTGCCTCCTGATCACAGTTGGCATTGTGCCCTGGGGCCTGGACAAAGGCTTGGTCTGGGGCGCCGACAGGGGCCTGGTCTGTATCAGACACTCTATTTGTTTTGGGGGATGGGGGATAGGATAGGCAGCAGCATGACTGCCTCCCCTCAGCGCAGCGAAACTCCTGTGTCAGGAGAGAGAAAGAGAGAGAGAGAGAGACACCCCTTGACTACGCCCTGTTGACTACACCCCGCTGAGACATTTGGCTTTCATTTATTTAGTTCATGGAAAACTGCTGGAAGCTTGGACCACAAAAAACATGTCTTTTATAAACATGGTTTCCCTCAACAACCTTTCCCAAGCCTAATATTTTGTGTATTTTATTTGAAATACCAAAAAAATGTTTGAAACGTGGTAGAACACAAGGGGACAGCTCACCTTTTGGATGTCATTTAACTGTTCTATTACCATTTGCTGTCTCTCAGCAAAACCTTTACCTAGGGCGATCCTTTATAAATATGTAAGTAACAGAAGAAAAATCAAATGTACTTAATACACCACTTTTGCTTTCATTTCTCAACCAACCTAGGATGCAGTCAGAAATGCATTTCATCACATCAACATTGAATGCAGGGTGTCTCTGATCCTCTGTTTAGATTATGTGAATCAATCTTTTTGAGGGCAGTGTCCGCCAGGATATACTGACTTGTACACATGAATGAAATCAGGTCTGATATATGCCTGAAATGTGAGGTTTTAGCTAAAATATTGAGAATACATGCAATGTTTAGAATAATAAATGAGTTTATCCACTTTTCACAAAGATTAACTTATTGTTATATTCAAATCTTCCTTCAATTATTTGTACTACATTGTCAAGCTCCAAAACACAGATAACATATAATGAAACAATCAAGTATTAAAAGGAGTTAGCTCAGACAGCTGCAGAGACCACATTCATTATATTAGATTCACATTCTCCATGTATTTCATAAAAGAACCTCAGAAGTTTTCAGGGCGTCTGTTTACTTTACCGTCATGGTCAGTTCTTAATTTCAATTTTTAGTTTAGTATTCTTCTTCCAATACGTTTAGAATTCTCTTTGAAAGCACCACACAAAGATACAAGGCAGCTACATCTGTCCCAGGTGTATGATGTTTTTCAGGATGTAAGCTCAAAACGAAAAACTTTGGGTCGAATGTTAAGTGTATGCTAATATACTCTGAAGCTTGCTTAATCTCCCTCCAGAAGGATTTGACTTTACCACATTCCCAGACAGTGATGAAAAGGTCCTTTTCTCCTGTCCACACCTGATACTCTAGTCCAGTATAGCATTATTATTCTTGTTTAGCTTCTGGTGTCACTTTTGCCCTCATCCGCTAATTATATTGCAGCAAGATAGTTTGTGTTTGTGCTTTAGCACGATGCTTACAAATCCTTGGAAGAGAAATCCCATTTTAAGTCTTCTCTTCAGGCATTAAGTTTTAGTGAAGGAGACTCAGGATCCCTTAAAAAATGATTACATAGTTTTGAGATGATACCCCAAGGCACACAAATTCACTGTATGTGTCCATTTGCAAGGCATATCTCTATTGTGCATAATTTCTCAAGTACTCAATGCAAACTGCTTTCACATGTTTACTGATTGCTCTTAGGGAACATTTCTCCCCCACCGAGCAAAGTGAGAAGGACATGATTTAGTAATTTCTCCTTTGGTATCTCTGACTGAAGAAAACACTCCTCCTATTTGTTTGATTGTATACCCTCTGTGACACAACATCTACACAGGCATTTTATTAAGACAACACTATAGTGTATCTTCACACCACCTCAAATTTAGCACCGTCATGTCCCTCTGCTTCTTTACTGTTTTAATTTCCTCTTCTCTTGACTATATTGGCACGTTTGCTGTTGTGTCCCATGAGGTTGTTATCAATGGGCTATCTGTGCACTGCTCCTTGGACTGGCGTCTTGCCTATCAGCTTTACGGCACAGCCAGGCCCTATATTGTCACCATTTCACAATATCCCTGGGCTTCAACAAATCCTGAAGGACACAGTCCTTTGTATGTGCGTGTATATGTGTTTGTGAGAAAGAGAGGGAGAGAGAGTGTCCCTCTGCAGGTTTCAGAGACACCAGGGTTCTTATCTGACTCTTCAGGGTTCTTTAGATAAATTTGCCTCCTCTCAAAGGGTGGGGGATGCACTGTAGGTTTGCTTTTAGTGGCTTGTGTCTCCCATTGGAACAATTCATGGCCGCAGTGAGGTTAGACAAGCAGCAGTCACTGAAATCCACTATCAATACACCTTGTCAAATGCTAATGCATTCTATAAATAAGAGGTGCATTCCCAAGGTGATGACTTCAGAGTCCCTGTGATGAGGACCTTTTTGATTAACCGACCATTAAGGAACAAGTCAAAGTGAATTAGTCTTTCTTGTCTCCTTTCCTTTATCCCCTCTTTCTTGCTATTCCTGTTTACCCTCAAAGTCATAAATCTCTAAAACCTGATGGTGGGTTTACAAATCTAATTTGAATGTAAATGAAATATGATAAACTTGTTCCCTTTAATTAAACAATAAATGCCTTCCAGGAGCCTCGGGGAGGCATCGATTGTTTTTATATTAAAATAAAACAAACAAAAAAAACAAGACTATTATTCAACCCAGGCTGTCATTAATAATATAATTAAATCTTAAAATATTGTCACTGTTGATATATACATGGATACATGAAGCAAATGGTTGCTGTGGACCTTCACATCAGTGGAATTAACCACATTCCCCATGGGCTCATCTAAAAGCTGTCAAATGCTCAGGCAGTGGAGAAAAGTGCCTGCCATCCGTCACCTCTTCATCATTTAATGTTCAATTATGTCAAAACAGCCTTTAGGTCATCTGCGCTGAGAATTGATGGTAGCTCTGTGTGGCAAGTGGAGCTTTCAGGGTGCATTACAGCACAATCAGTATGGTTCAACAATCCCAGCCCTGTGCAACACTAAATAAACCACGGCCAGGCTCGCTCTCGGGGCACACACATTGCTTCAAATTGAATAGTTCCAGCAGGGGCACTGGAGCGAGCATTCAAAGCACTCTTTTTGAGCAGCAACCAAGTTATAAAGTTATCCTCTGCTGTGCCCGAAATAATTGATGTTCTTCGGCATAATAGCAGAGGGATTGGCTCCACTGTTTAAAACAGGGAGAGGGTCTGTGCTGTTTAATTTGGTCATTCCAAAGCCCTGAGACTGCAATTGTATCGTAATGAATGACTAATATTAATCCTGCAGTCTCTGCCCATTCAGGAAACTGTGCCACATTTTTCAAAAGCTCTGTTTGTTCTTAAGAGTGAGATTTGTTCTTTTTACTTGGTGGAAAATATTGCTTTTAAGAATGTTTATTGCGTGTGTGTGTATGGTAGAGAGAGAGAGAGAGAGAGAGAGAGAGAGAGAGAGAGAGAGAGTGTAAACTGAAAATATTTCCCCCTAGTAGAGCTCTAAATGAGAAAAAGATGTTTTTTAATATTTGATTCTATAACCATC
>JAPZDV010000006.1:4900805-4968394 GCA_029814665.1 Acanthurus lineatus | reverse complement strand
AGAAATTGGTCACAGGCTCATCTTTAGGCTTTTCCGTCTATCATTCATCCACTGCTCTCTCTGTCCTCTGTCCACACCAGCCTTTTTATAGCCAACAGATCTCTGCACTCCTGCTTCTGGTTGCTGTTTTTCCGTGTTTGCACTTGTGCCGTATCGGTTAGTCTTTGCCCTACTTTGTTTGTACTATGAATCATTAACTGTAGTGGTTGTAGTGGAATTAAATAGGTCTTTTATTATTGTTTATTAATATACTAGTGGCTCTTGGTATAGAGATAGATCATTAATATAAGTGCTTATAAATGTTTTCCAGTGTCTCAGTGGTGTTACATTGGAGCACAGATTTCACTGTGGGTGGTTCCTCAGTCAGGCCTCGTCCTCATCTTGTCTGAAAGCAGCTGTAGAAATATATATAAAATGTTCTCAAATCGATAGTAGTTCAACAGTTCATTTTCTTTAGAGTGCCATTTTGCTGAGGTCTAGCTGCACAAAAACCTAAATATAAACCTTTATAAGAATTTAAACAAGACAGACATCTCACTCTGAACTTATTTTTTCCACTTGAATTATCAGATATTGCATGCTGTACACACACACACACACACACACACACACACACACATATTACCCCTAAGCAACATGAAGTCATACTCAGAGTAAATGCTTTGTAATTAGCAATATACTAATTTCGAGGGGCTGCTTTCATATATGTGGCAGTGTTAAATAGGATTAAGCTGATTCAGAGGACCAAAGCTACCAGGTCAGGCAACGAAATGAGACAGAAAGCAAACCTTTGTTGCCAGATGCTCAGAAAGCATGTTGAACCTCTGCTCACACCAGCTTCAGATGAGCAAATTCAAGCAGCTCTGAAAGACACCCCCTCGATCAGATAAAACCTAAAAGAGGGGAACTAGAGCAACAGTCAACAGGGTCAAATAACTGGGAACTAAAAACCCTCTTCTTGCAAGCAGAGAGATGGGATGTGTTGTGTGTCTTGTAGGTGCAAGTTACCCTTGCTTTGTTTAGTTGATACTAATGCGCCATATATTCTAGCTGCGTTTTCTTTGCATTCATACAATTAGAAGTGATACCACATCATCATCCCTTCAGCCAAGTATTTGTGGGGAATGACACTGACATATCTCACATATCATCAGGGCATTGTTTGAGCATTGTTTGGGCATAATGCGTGTTGCTTTGTTAGACTTAAATAAGAGATGCCAGGCATGTCCACAGTAACAGTCATTTGCATCAGGCTCTCTTTTTCCAGATGCAGATTAGCTGAAAGTCAGAGGAGGATGTGCCCTTAGTATTTACCACTGCTGTGAGAACAACGAGAAAAATAATTATGAAACTAAATCTGAATAGTGTGAATAGGGGAGGGATTTTGCCGGAGAATGCATTAAAAATACATGCCTTTTCCCATATCACACAAACCGTCTCTTTTGTCCTTGAGTGCAGCAGCAGAGCTTTTTGTTTGCTGAAGTTATTGCTACAGGAATTTGTGCATGTTGACAAAGTATTGGAGGATTTGGATGTAAAGCCATAGCACTGTTAATGAAAATTGCATTGTTCGTTGTAAATAAGTAGTGATTGTGAATGCTCATGGCCACATTGTGTTACATGCTCAATAACCTCAGTGTTAAAGGACACTCTATCCTTTTTTACATAGTGATAACCTTGCAAAGCTGTTCAAAGCAGAGCTGTTCCTCTGAAGGTATGTGGCAGCTACACTTAAGTCATTCAAGTTAAAAGCCTCTGGGGGCTGAAAGACACACTGCTGCTGCTCTGCAGGTTGTTTAGAGTATACAGGTATCACAGCTCCCTGCTTTGCCTCTCAAATGATCTACAGCTCTTCCTCTTTCCTCTCTGAGCAACAAGAGCCACATGACAATGACCTCATTTTACATGTGTCTGATGAAAGTAAGCCTAGCCAATAGGGGGCTTTTACCTCTGCAGCGTGATACGTCCACTGAGAATGTCCAGGCCAGGTGGCGATTGTATCATTGAGTGTCCTACCTGTTATGAAATGCAGCACACAGACAGAGGTTCTCTGCTGTCCTTTTCTGCCCCCGCCAGCTTGTCTAGTCATTTGCCCTTTTCATTTTTATTCCCCAGGCTCTTTATGGGATTTTTTCATTGGATCATGATTCTCAAGGTTATTGTGTAGTCCAGAATTTTTTAACAAGAGGTGTGCATGTGTGTAAGCACTCCCATCTGTGTGTCTGTGAAGTGGTTGAGCCTGGGTGAGGGTTCTTTTCTGGCTGAGCTGGGGGCAATTTAATTTCCTCTCCTGCATGGCCTCATCTCACATATTGCTGTTATTACTGCTGATGTTCTGATCCCCAGTGAAGTTAGGATAGGTTTCCCTCCCTTGAGAGTCAGGAGGAATTTTAACTGCATTACCTGTTTACGTGTCTAATATGTACAAGATGATCATGGCGCCCGTTGCAAGTACGCCTGCCTTGCAGCTTAGGCAAAGAGTACTTTAGTTAGAAATGGGGCAGAAAGGCATCTTGCTATAGACACATCAGAACCGCACTGAGTCTGTTTTTCCTTTGTTTTCCCTCTCTCATGCTTCCTTTGAGTGCTCTGCTTCTGTTGATGGGTTCATTATTCGTCCTCGCCTCCTGCATGTTGAGTTTTTTTCCTCTCTCCTCCTCTCCACCCAGGGGTATTGCTGTGCATATGCCTGGTGTTGATCGTGGCACAGAAAAGCCTGTTGATGACTGTCTCCATGGAGATGTGGAATAATATAGCAGTGTCTATGAAAGAGAATGAGAACTCTTTTCATTGTTGTTTGCTTTTCTTTCACCATCCTCGTTCTTTAACTTTTATTTTTGTGCTTTCCCTCCTCCATTCCCCAGCTACTAGCT
Source organism: Acanthurus lineatus (assembly GCA_029814665.1). Classification (NCBI taxonomy): domain Eukaryota; kingdom Metazoa; phylum Chordata; class Actinopteri; order Acanthuriformes; family Acanthuridae; genus Acanthurus; species Acanthurus lineatus. Next base: position 4,965,521 of record JAPZDV010000006.1, on the reverse strand, counting down.
ATGAGGTTTTTTGTTGGCTCCACCTGGTCTTTATTTCTTGGCATTTCCTTGCTGCCTTCAAAACCCACACTCTGTGTGTGTCTGTGTGCGTGTTTGTGAGTGTGTGCGTTGCATGTGTCTGTGTGAGAGAGAGATGGTGTGTGTGGTCAGAATTGGGGGGCTACTGCTCTTTGTTGACACAGCAGGTGTTTATTTTGCTCCACAGTGGTCGCTTTGTTTGTTCCATCGTTATTCTTCTTGAGCACGGAAAGGGCAGAACAGCACAGGCTGCCAGGCTGAAGGGCATCACAGAGATAAAAGAGAGGGTGCTTTCTCTCTTCCATATATTTTGGCTGGTTCAGTGAGCACAGCCTTTACTTTCAGAAAGCACACAACTGTCATTTCAAGGCCTTTATTTTATTTGTTTTTCTGAATGACTTTAACTTTCCTAAACATCATTCATTCTAAGTAGGTTTAAGTTCTAAACACAAACTCTTTTTCTGTTTTGCACATCCAGGTGATCATATATGCAGGTGACAGGGCCTATGAAGACTACTATGAGCCCATGAAAGGTCGAGTTCACTTCAACTCAGCTGACCCCAAGAACGGCGACGCCTCCATCGTCCTGACAGGGCTGAAGTCATCGGACTCAGGCACCTACCAGTGTAAAGTGAAGAAGGCTCCCGGCATCGACAGCAGGAAGATGCTTCTGATTGTCATGGGTGAGTGGAACAAACTACTGAACGCGTACCAGTTTTTTTTTTTTTCCTCACAGGCTAAATTCGCTCTACATGATGAAAATGAACTAGATCACATGCCCTTTGCCCTCCTTCACTGTTTTGATGTAATCCCTTCTAAAATAAGTGCATAACCTTCCCAGAGGCTGTAGAGCATTGCCCTCTGTGTGATACAATTCTCTGTTCTCCCTAGATGCTCTGTGATTATTATATTAGAGTCATGTTTCATATTTTAGGTTTTTGTCTTGAACCAAAATATTTTATTGTCCTTTTTTCCTATTGCAGCTCTCATTTTTTTAAATTGAATAATATAATGTTGTTAATGTAATTATTAAAGTTCTTGTAATACTGACTGTGAAAATTACTTAATCCTAAATGATAACATACTTTTCATACTTTCAAAGCTAATAGGTTTATTCATATTTTCTTTAAAAAATGCGTACAAACCTAAGAAAATGGAGCCCAAGCACTCAGCCGACATTTTATTGCACAGGGTGAGATGGGTGACACATCAGTGTTTTATAAGTCAGATGATTCACTCCCTAGGCAAACACACACTCACACACAGTGGCCTTGCTGATTGGTCAACAGACTAAATGATTCTGAAAGAGAATCGCCTCCCGAAACCGGCCTGGTGTTTGCATATGGGAAAAACAACCCACATGCGCTACATTAGACTGTGTTGTGGGAGAAGCTGTGTATTGTGCTCTTATCACAGTCCTGTTATCTGAGCAGTTTCTCCTCTCTAAAGGTAGGCCAGACTTTAGAAAAAGGCTGCTGTTCTTCTTGATATATCATGTGTACAAAAGTGACTGCACTGCACCAACTAGCTCAACCAGAAAGATGTGCGTAAATGGAAAACAAACAGGTTTCTGAGTATTTGTGTTATGGAAACACAAAGTAGTTCCTCTAGTAAAAGAGATGAATAGCAATAAATAATCTCATAATTAACTATGACTACGTCTGACACAGCCCTTTGGGAGACTTTCTTATGTAAAAGTTGATTTGACGAGGAGCAACAAAGAAAAATCACTCCTTGTACATTGGCAGTGTCTGCTTTTCCTGCAACAGTTTCAGAGTCCTCCGAAAGAATATTTGCAAACAAGATAATGTGTTAGTTGTCCTCATGCCTAGTTTAAAATTTTGGTCCATGTCATTGCTTAAGCTTCTTACTTGATCAAGCTGTGTAGTGAACCAAAGCTATGTAAAAGAGAAACTAACATCATAGGCTGATGTTTTGTTAATTATTATTGTTCAGAGATAGTCTGACATGATGCACAAGGCAACTACTAGTACCTACAGTATAAATTTTATTGCTCAGAGCTTCCCCTAGTGGGCCAACAGTGCCAGTGAGACCCCCTCCTCACCAGACCTCAACATACATGCAGAGTAAACTCACTTGCTCCCAGTTGCAAGATATTTTGACAAAGGCTGACAAAGTAGATGGTGTTTTTTCCCCCTCCCACTCTGAGAGTGAGTTGTGACTTTGCCAACCTTGAAGAAAAGATATAGTCTCTCTTTTGGCATTAACTGTCTTGAATGTGATTAAAGTAATATAAGAGTGAAGCTTTTCAAGAAGTTTCCAAAATGAATAGAATCATCAAACGAGTCATTTCTTGATGGTTGTGTGACGCTCAGAACAATTCATCCTCTGTATTACAGTAACAATCATAGACTGAAGTTGCAACAAGTAAGTAAGAGGTTATTGTACAATGGAGCTGTACGAACATGCCAACAGTGTTGCCATATTTACATAATCATTTACAACCAGTAAATATTCTAAAATTATTCTTCAATAGAAAAGAGGGCTATAACTTTAGCAGGATATTAAATTTTAAATCACATGCTGAACATACAGCAATGAAAGATTTTGCATTTCAGTCCGTGGAGTGAAACTGTATAACAGTTTATATGTTGAGTATGGAAGATTAGCATATTATTATTACTATATTTTCCGTCACTGCTGAACATGGATACAAAGGTTCTCACTGAGGGTCACTAAAATCAAGATCAGAAATGAAGAAACAATAACACCAGTGAGAAAGGGATGAAGGAAAACCAAGATGTTATTATACATAACATGAATAAATCTTAAATACATCACCCTGTCTGTGAACAATTCCACCTGAGTTAGTAAGAGAAATTTTTGTCTTTAATGGTGGCAGTTTAACAATAAAATAAACAAATCCCAAGATTCCACAGTACTCCAATGACATCATCAAACTGTGTTTAACGTTTTGACTGAGAGACTCCTAGCAGCAAAAATTATACATTGTGCATTTTAGATTCAGCTGTCATTAGCTATAACCTGTTAGTGTGTGAGTGCATGTACGTGTGTGTGTGTGTATGTGTGCATGGAAGAAAGGGATGGAGAGAGAGAAAGAGAGAGAGGGGGAGAGAAGGGGAGCGAGAGAGATGGCCTGAGGCTACAGAAGACAGACTGCTAGCTATTGACCCCAGGGGCAGTGGTGTTCTTAGCAAAGAAACATTGACAAGGAGAGGTGAGGACATCTTGCCTGCTCTGCATTTTACCTTCAGGTTGATCTTGTCACAAGGTGGATGGTCCCATGAACAGGGGAGACATGCTCGCATATGTGTGCACAAACATAAACACACCTCAAATTATACACTGGGTGTTGCTGTGGCTTGTCACAAACACTGTCATATGCCGGTACACACACATGCTGACACCTGCAGTGTACATGGTGTCCATGTACTGTACAGGAGATAGCGTCCCTTGTTGTGTATTCTCCTCTGGTAGCAGTAGGACATTGAAGTTAACAGGAGGCGAGTAGCCACCTGCAGTTCAGCCTTGCATGTCAGCAACTCTCACAACTGTTTCCGACCAGACCCTGCCTATACTTTCAACAACCAATCATTTAGCTCTGCCTGCTTGAAATCCAGACAGTCCTCATTGCATCTGGTATCTCACTGCAAAGCTCAAAAGCCAATCTCTTTAATTCTGTCTGCTTGGGTTTAGTACCTACCAGATGCTTATATTTCACTTTGCCATTCAACAATCAGTGGTCCCTCTTTCATTGTACATCTTCCCTTTAACTGTAATGAATACCACAGTCAACAGCAATCCATTTGTACTTATCTTGTCCACACGATAGCCTTGTGCAACTCATAAATCTCTATTCATTGTTCTTTTACCTGAGCTAGGTTGACTGTATCGCTTTGCCCTTTATCTCTCTGCGCTTCTCCTGCCTCCATCACCTTCTTTTCTGACCCCATCTTTCAAACAAATAAATCTGCTCATCAGACAGCAGTTGTAATATGAGAAGCTGTGTGTTACAGCCCTCAGACACGTCCAGTTGACTTTCACCTTTAGATGCATTCAAAATGTCATAGCTCTCTGACATTTACTGTGTTTTGTGGAAATGGGTGTAGGTGCAGCACAACTGCAGCAGAGAGGAGAGCAGTGAGTTAGGAGCTGTACAGCCTTGACCCCCATCACTTCGCCATCTGTCCATCATCACTCGCTTAATTTTTGCTCTCCCATTCTCTGTTTTACCCTCTCCATCCTGACCCCCTTGTGTGTTTATTAGATTAGTAGGAGCACTCAGGGCTGTCAGTCTACTGTTAATCCTTATGGTTATGCCTGCTAAGCTCCCCCCTCCCGCCAGACACCTGGTTCAGATCTAGAGAGTCCCACTACAGGATTTTGTTGTCACAGAACCTATTATTACCACACCATGATGTCAGCTCTCTGTCAGTGAACACAGAGCCCTGAGTTGGATTGTGGCCTCAGATTTTTTTCTATCTAAACATTACCACACATATTTTCTCTCCCTTTTCCCTCTCTCCAGTTCTCCTCCTCGCTTGGCTGACTGTGTGTCTAGGTTTCACTGGAGTTGGTCTGCTTTTAATTTGGAGCTCTGTTTGTTTTTGAAACCCCCATCTCATCTCCTGCCAACACTCTGACTGACCGAGGAGTGTTTGCACACGTTCAGCTTTAAGACAGAAAGCTTTTCCTCCGTCATTAACCCTGAATGGTACATGCACGTGTGTTTGTGTGTCCAGTGGCATACGGCTCATTTCTTCCTTGTGATTTTCCTGAATGACGGCTCCTGTAATGACAGCAGCTGTATCAATTACTCTGATTACCTCTGTCATTATGCTGATGACTGCTGCTTTGAGCAAAGGAGGAAATCAACTCCAGGACAACACAATACACAGACGCACAATTTGCCCACAACATGAAAGTTTGAAATTAACAGGGTGAAAGGCAGGAGGTGTGTGTTGTTCTGAGGTGATGTGGCCACCTGGTTGTATCTGCTATTTTTTTACCTCTCAATTATTTTTTCATTCACTCCTCTCCACAGTGAAACCATCCAAGCCCAGGTGCTACGCTGAAGGCCCAACACAGGAGGGCAAAGACATTGTACTAAAGTGCATTTCCAGTGAGGGCACCAACCCCCTGCAATACAACTGGGAGAAGATCAGTGATGGCATGCTACTCCCTGCCTCTGCTGTGTTGGGTAATGGACCCTTTAACAAGCACTTGCACTCTAATTAAAAAAAAATAAAAAACAATTTTTTTAGTTCCACTCACAGATCCTGTTTCAGTTTACCTCTTCCATCTTTTCATTGGTTTGTTTTTTCATCCTTGCTACAGATCCTGTTGGAGGCAACATTAATGTGAGGAATGCATCTGCCAGTGCATCAGGCACCTACCGCTGCACTGCCAAAAATCGTGTTGGCAGTGAGGAATGTATGCTGCATCTCAATGTGACACCTCGTGAGTACTGGCTAGCTAAATATCTATGCTGTAGTAGTGTTTTACATTTAAACCTATTGCCCTGCTGTCTGATCCCTTTTTAAAAATTGTTGTCAAATGGTCAGCAGGCTAATGTATTCTCCCTTAGCTTATACTTTTTTTAGTTTCAAGAATGCATTTATATATACAACTGACTGAAAAGTACATACAATGCTAGTATGCAGCTATGCTAGCAGCTATATGAACAGCACTTTGAGCTAACTGTTAACCCAGCACGCTAACAATCTTGACTTACATGTTGCTGGATACTTATGGAATATAATGGTGCAAGTCTGTGTTCAGAATGTTGGCATGATAATGCCACCTTAAATTCAAATGCCAGTTGAGGCTGTTGTTGAGTCATTAATCCGATTGTGTTTAAAAGTTTTGAACAGAGTAAAATGTAAAACTGATACAGGGCTGGAAAAAAATTCATATCAGGAAACTGATTTTAGTGTATTCAGAGGAGCAAACTTGAAAATTCATGGTAATCCTTCCAGTTGTCAGGAACTCATGAATATTTTCATAATCTGTTTATCTTAAATGATTTTTTCAATTAATTGGTTAACAGCTTGTTTTATAAAACATCAGAAAACAGTGCATGTTACAATTTCTTAGAGCCTGTGCTGATTATCAAAGTCTCACACTTGACAAGTTGGAACCATCTCATGTTCTGCATTTCGCCTAAAGGCAGTTGATTATCAAAGTAAATTGTAGATGATCCTTCTATCGACTAACCATTATCATAATGTATTACCTTATTACAGATTTTTGACAGTTATACTTTTAAATGTGAAAAGATACTTGATACATGATAAGATCCCCATACATGTAACAGTAACGTATTTATCAGTTCTAGTACAGTATTTTTACGGATGTTTTTTTTACATTCATTTCCTTTCCAAAAGAAAAAATAGGTAGACTGCAGTAAAACCTGCCTGTTTATTACAGCTTAATATAGGAAATCAATGGATTTTAGAAAGCCAAGCAGCAATGTCATAACAAGGTCCAAGGTTCCTTTCAATGCCATTTCTCTCAGAACCAGTCCTACTGAAGAGTCTATTGCTTTAGAAAGATGGTATACATGTGGCCCATGGGTATTTTGGACCAGGTTTTAGGATTAAATCAGCGTCAGCCAGTTGTTTGGTCTGGTTACTGAGCACTGTGTTTATCAGCTCAGAACCAGTGTCTGCAAAATGTGCCAGAGATACGGGTTCTTGCTCTGACTTATTCACACTCTACTTTCTTCCCATTTTAGTTAAAAGTAACTCTTAAGGGTCTGATATACTTCAGAACAGACCATGTTTCTGTCTAAATTTGAAAAGGTGTCTGACTAAACATGTAAATGACAAGCAGAACATAAGCGATAATTTACGCCTCAGTGCTAGTATTATTAGTAGGAGACATTGGTAATTACACCTTCAAAAAGTTCAATTTTTTAAGCTTAGTTATCTGAGAAAAGGTACTTGAGGATGAAAAATATTGACTCACTTGCCATGAACCCTGAGCATGCAAATTCATAGTCAAAGCAACACTTTGCCTTTGAAAATAATGCAGCACTATATTTTGAGGTTTCTGCTGGACACACACCCTTAATTATGTACGAGTCATTGCTACCCACATTGTATTTACCAAACCTTTGATACAGCCCTGCAATTTATGGTATTTTCTATAATTTTAGAATTTATGTTTTGTAACTGTATATTTTCAAACAGGGAAGGAAACCCTGTCTTTGTATATTAATTTTAATCACAGACTGTTTAAATAAAAGTGCTTGTGAAATGTTAGATGTGGCTTTGACGAACAACTAAACATATAGACTATTTCATTGAAAAACAGAGAGATATATATATAATGATTGAACATTCAGACTGAAAAAAACAATATTATTTTTATGTCTGTATCTTCCAGCATCACTTTCAACTCTTTTCTTCCCTGTGTTTTCCAGCCCCCAACACTGCAGGCATCGTCGCAGCAGTTATAATATGCGTACTCCTGATTCTCATCATTATTGCCATCATCCTCTTCTGCTTTTGCCGTGCCCGTAACAGGAAGAAGTACGAGAAGGAAATCTGCAATGAGATCAGGTATGCGCACGACAACATCAATCAGACCTGGCTCACAGATACCCAAAGCTGGCTTTTTGATGAAGGAATATTTTGTAATGCTGTCTGGTCTTTGCTTTTTAATAAAAAATGTATAACACTTAATTAAATGTGAGTAGCAAGAATGCCTTGAGGTAAATGAGATAGTCCCTCTTAACTTACCCTCCCCATGGAGTATGACCTGTGGTCATCTCAGACACTCTCACAAAAATGCACACACGCACACAAACACACACAGACACACACACAGACACCGACATCTCTCGCAGCCCAAACAGCCGTGAAAACGGTTTTTCTCCATCAGCGTTTTTCTTTTTTTACCCCTCCTCAAATAAACAGCTGTGGTAATCAGTTTGAAAGCTTTGTTTGCTCTGTGGATCCTGTGTCATGTCTGCTGCTAGCTGCCCACTCCATCCCCCTCTAGAGCCACCCCCCACCACCACCACCATCATCCAACCTTCCATCCGGCCTACGGACTCTGTTCAACCCCTGGGCTTACTATCGCTCTGCTGCGGACTGAATCTGTCTAAGACCACAATGTGACACTGCTCATGCTGTAGGACAAAGAGGATTAGACCATTGGTCCTGTGTCCCACACTCAGACACACACATATTCACTGAAACACCACAGCATGAAGCTATGGACTAAACAAGCTCTGGCCCCTCAGGCTTGGTTTGATTGAGCATTTAACTGGATTATTGCTGCTTATTAGTTGTTAATGTGGTGGCAGAGGGAGTAGAGGGCATGGCTGTATTTGGTTGCTCAGCTCAACCTCTGCAGGCTATTACACAGTCAGTGTGGCTGAGCAGAACAGACACGATCCCAACCAATCAAATGGTCCAACTCCAATTATTTGTCCCTCTTTATTGAGTCAAATCACATTTCCCTCTCAAAATGACTCATTCAAACTTCTGAACTATAAATTGATCTCCTCACTGTGGACAGCAAGTGCTACACATCACAGACTTTCAGAAGCCTGTGTATTTATAAACTTCATGGTTTATTGCACTTGAGAAAATCATTTTCTGGATTGAATTTCCCTGACTTGAGATTGTGAAAATGAGTTCACAGCTATGTCTTCTCGTCTAAACATGTTGCTGTCTGTTTCCTCACAGAGAGGATGTGCCCCCTCCAAAGAGTCGTGCTTCCACAGCGCGCAGCTTCACTGCAGCCAGCCAGCGCTCCTCCCTGGGCTCAATGTCGCCTTCTAACCTGCATGATTACACCATGAAGCCACAGTATGATAAGATACCCTCATCAGAGGAGTTTGAGAGGCCTCCAAGCCACGCGCCTCTGCCTCCGCCCAATGCTGCTAAGATGGGCGGCCCCAATCTCAGCCGCATGGGAGCAATCCCTGTCATGATACCTGCCCAGAACAGGGACGGCTCAATTGTCTAGCCTGTCCTCAACAATGGACCAAGCAACAGAGTGAGGATATGGATGAAGGGAGTAGGACACAAGCCAATGAAGATGGAGTGAGAGCTAGGATGGTCTAGATTGGCCAACTTTGAGCTTCTCATTATTTACAAATGGAGTATACTCCTCTTATGAAGACCTGGCTCTGCTGTGGTGCTAAGAAGAGAAATTGGGTCTTACTGGAATCACAACAGAGCACATTAACTTTTTAGCAAATACACGTACAAAAAAAAACTTTTCTTAATTTTACTCTCTGGACTTTCACACTGAAAATGGATATAAAGCAGAACGGTCAATATAGAATTTTAATGTAAATACTGTAAGTGAATGCATGTTCTTTTTATATAGATAACCCATGCTATACGTTCAAAACAGATCCAGGACCCCAATTGGCCAGCTGCACAGCTGTATGCATGCGTCTGTGTATAGAGTTGCAACTGTATGTGTGTGAACATAAATGTAGTATATGAACGGGAGTTTGGGAAATATATAGTTCATATATCATTTTTTTAAATGCCTACGTAATATCTTTTCTCAAAATATACAGTCTTTACCAGTTCCTGGCAACTTTTCATTCCATATATTTCTTGATAGGTGCTCTGACCTAAAAAGACCTATACACTGAAAATTCACAGATTCCTTTAACTGAGTTCAAAAACCTCTATTTAGGTCAGCAGTTTTCTTCTGGACCGTTTGCTATTTGAATTGTCCAGTCTGTGTTTGAGTGGGGGGTTGAAGTTTGTAGGATTGGCTGAAGATGAGGGGGAGGTTCAGGCCACCACATCTTGTGATTGGATGGATTATTGCTTCTTGACTGAGCTTGAAAAAACAATAAAAGACCACCATCCCTACTCCAGAGATCTTAGAGGAGGTGACGTGTAGGGGCATATGGGGGGCAGTTGGACAGCAAGGTTCACTAACCAATCAGCTTTTATTCTGTTTGACGGTCAACAGGTCCCTAAACCCTTTGACCACCAGAACACGTTACCCCCCCCAAACACACACACACACACACACACACACACACACACATATTCATGCATATACTACATTAGCAGGACAAGAGCACCGTTTTAATCATCATCTGTAGCATCAGATTTGTAACCGCAGCTATTTGCATTACAAGGAGCCAGTATCTTGATTAACCTTCACGCTGTGGTCGATATGAAGCCTTGCATGGCTTCTTTAGTGTTAATTGGATTTTTAATGAAGGATGTCAAGCCTGTGTACATGCAGAAAGTGCCCATAAGGAGGAACATATGTGAAAGGCCTTAGAATGCTAAATTTTATTGCTCTGAATCCACTTTGCATCCACTGTGGTTTGAGCTTGTTTTGCAGTCAGTCAGCGCTGGTCCCCATAAATGTTTGCTCAGTCAGTCAGTGTAAGTTGCCTTAGGCCAGTCCTTTCATTTAGGGAACTATCCAACTCTAATAGCGTGCCCATTCTCCCATTGTTTGCAAAATGCGTGGAAGCCCAACACCTCATCTTGTCCGTTTCTTTACACGGACAAAAAAAAGCAGATTGAACACTTGGTGAGGGTAAACAGTTTCTTTTTTGCTCCAACGCCTTACTCTTTTCTTATTTTAGCCTTACACACCTCCCTTCGGTTCACCTCTGCACAGCCCTCACTGCTGGATTCTGATAACTTCTATTGTGCCTTGTTACCCCAGTTGAGTCGTATTATAGTACATCTGCCAATGTGCACTGTGCTATGTGCAGTAGCATCATCCTTAGTGGCCAACGTAGCCCACAGCCACTGGAACTGGAAGTAAAATAATAAGTACACAGCGAGCCTATTGATTGTTTTCTGTTGCCTCAATCATGTCAAGTCTAGTCCAACACCCACGCACCTCACACAGATTCCCTAACAGAACCTTTTATTACCGTCTTAAAGCTTTGATTTTATATTCCAAAACATGGCTTCCTGTTTTTTTTTACTTTATTTAAAAGTGAATTGATGTGTTTTTAAAAAGAAATAACATAAATGGTATTGGCTGTTTGTATAAATATCCTGTCAAGTAACCTTATCTAATCACAACACGTTCAAATTGTAGAAAAATGATACTTGTATGTACATGTGATACACTGCCGTGCTGTTCTTGGCAATTCTCTGGCTAAAACAGAAGAGGAGGGGTGATGTAGGTCTTACAGTAGGGTTTAAATGCTCCCCTGGAATGTTTGGAAATTTCTGGCATCGTGTGTTTGCACTGTAAGTTTCTGTGTGTGAGTTGTAGGATCTAAGGGGAGGTGACAGTTGTAGAAACATCTTGTCCCACGTACTTCCTGGTAGATTTCATGTCACACCTATTTTCCAGAAGGAAAGTGAGACTGCCTAGACAAAGAAATTACTTCTGTCAGTTCCTCTTAAACACTACTGTGTTTGTGTGGCTGGGTGTGTTTGTGTGGGTGTGTGTGTGGGAGTAGATGTATTGTCCATGAAGGAAGTTTGCTGTCAGGATGGGCCCCTGTAGAATTCTAGTTAGATTTTCACCTGCTGACAAACTGTACGGAGCTCTTTGGGAGTTACTGTCCCTTTATGTGCTCAAAACTTTAATGACAACTACTACTAACAATATTAACTGTAGCTTTGAAATCAGCCTACTAATAATGTATGAAGATCTCCGGGTTTGCACTTTGTGTGAAAACCAATTTTTCTTTTTTGTGTGTATTTTTTTGTGCTGTATTTTTGAATAATAAAAGTCCATGAATTTAAAAAAAAAGCCTGCAATGTTTTTTGTTTGTTTGTTTGTATTTACAAAGGAAGTAGCAGATGTTGACTTGAGCACAAGTAAAAACTCAACTTCCCTCCTCTCCTGTGGCACGTGTCCTCCAGGGACTCAGCCTCCTGCAGCTTTTTGACTGTGATTAATTTTAATCAGTCAGTGAATTCCACCCCTAACACCAGGTGAGGTGACTTTCTAACCAGTTAATGACTGTAATTAATCAATGAAGCAGGCAGGCACAATCACCGCCTGCCGTTTCCACTGCTCACTATTCAGCTCTATTATAGGAATGCAAAGGTTTGTGACCTGACTCGGCTACGAGCACTGCAAGCCCTCCACTCATCATGTAGGCCTCATATTGACCTATTGTTATTGTCCTGCTGCAATGTATTATCTACTGTCCATTGTATTGTGGTCATGTGTTTCAACATTTGCAGAGCTTTTTTTCTTTTTAATTACAGCTAATTTCCCCAATTAGTTGCTGTGGTGGGTAATTACTGTAATTGTAAGCCAGTACTAATCAAAGTTGTAAAAAAAAGATCAGCCTTCTAATTAGGTATGCTGAATGATGTAAAATGCCAAGTTAACAACTGAGGGGCATGTACACATGTTGGTTTTACATCTTTCTAATCTGACCACTCATGCTTTATATACTTAACAATGTGCTGGTGATGTGGATAGATCAATAATTGATTATTAGCCAACAGCTCCGCTGTGTGCAGGCGGTTGACAGGTAGTCGATAAAAAGACTAAAGCACTTAGTAGCAGTGCTAAGCGGACGTCCATTGCTATAATTGGATGTCAGTAATAGATAGGGCCCCAGAGCATTGATCTATGGCTAGTCGAAGTCACTCGTAGATCCTAATGGTTCCCTAGCAGCTCTGCACATCAGGGGTTCCTTTATGCACCGGGTTTGTTCAGCTGTAGCAATACCTGTTCAATCACAGCCGTGCTACAAATGGATGTGGCATAATATAATGACACTTTAATGGCTGTGCATTCAAAACATTCATTAAAAGGATATTTGCTACTGCACATGTGAAGATTAGATTGATGGACTAAATGCTGTTCTCATTGAATTAATGTAAAATGAGTCATACATCATCTCTCAGCGTCCTCCAGCCCAATATCCATTTGTGACAATTTTTTTACCCATGTCCTCATTCACATAGCTAAAGGGAGAGAGTGGTGTTCTGTTAAGCACCTGGGGATTTGTGCCTGCCTCCCACTTCCCTGGCTCCCTCCCTTCTGCCTGGGTAAGGTATTAATTGTTTGCACAGATCAAGGAGGTTGGTATGGCAAAAAAAGCTCATTGGCTCTCCAGGAGGGTTTCCTTGGCAACCATATCAGGTTGTACACACTCTAAGCCGGCTGCTAGAGGGATGATTTATCTTGTAAAATGTGATTCGCTCCCTGCTAACAAAGGAGGTCTCTAAAAGCATGGGTCTCTTCCAGTGTGACGTCTGCTGTCACAGGCGTTAAGCTTTTTTGCCTTTTTTAGAAAGCTCAGTCAGGTTGGGAGAGGGTTGCAGGGGGAATTCTGGGTAGGAAAGAGGAATATGCATATGTATGAAGAGTGAATTCCATCAGCTCCATTGGCACAGCACTACATTAACATTTTGGCTCAGCACTCTTCACACTTTGGATGTAAAATGACAGATTGTGATGTGAATGCAAGGTTTTACTGCCCCATCAGATGGATGGCTAAGGAGCTATAGCCATTTTTAGAGATGGTCCCTGTTGTTTCCTCTGGCAGTAGAATTCAGATGGACACAGATTACATTTATATGGAGATTTTTGATTTAACTTTGCTAAGGGAACTCTAAAGGCTAAGAGCAGATACTGAGGTTCCACATTTGGGTGTTTAATTACCATTATTTTTTCAATTCAGCATTGTTTTTATTCTTCATTGATTGTAATATTGATATTTCACATGCAGAGATGTAAGATTTAAAGACATAGGTGTAGGAGTGACTTGGCCCTTGTTAGGAATAATAGAATAATAGCCATGGATTTAGGAAAGGTTCAGATGCAGCATGCCTACATGCAGCGCCCTGAATTTTGTGCCATGCCCTTGCACACGTGGCCGGGTAAGTAAGTAGTTATTTTAACAACGCGACCAGTCAGTCTCAGACTACTCTTAAATTAAAGCTGACAGTCTGAACTTTAAAAGCACAGTCATTGTGCCATGTCAAATGAAAATGAATCGGGAAAAGGAGGCAAAACATCAATGTGTCAACATGCAAACACTCACTGCACTCAACCGTATGTCGCCTTGAACAACCTGCATGATGTGGCTGGAGATGGCAGAGGATATTCTGCAGAGAGGGAGTTGAGTCTAAACCTGAGCCAATCATCCCAATCTGTCTGCTGCGCCTGCAGACAGCCCAGATTTCTCATGAGGCTTACCCAGCTGCTGTGCACTCATTTGTCAGTCGTCCTCATCTCCCAGCCTGGGAGGAGGAAAGCTCTGGTACACCATCCAAACCCCCTCCCCACATCACCCGTCTTCCCTTTGGTCGATATAGAGTCATCTGTTAAAGGCCGACCTCTACGCCCGTTGCATCTCAGCACCCTATTGGGTCACTATTTCGACCCCACGCCGCTCACATTTCAGTGACTAATATGTGACTTTTGATGGATGACCTTCCCCTCTATGCCCTCGGGAGAAGTGCAGAGCAGCGGTGGAATGCATGCTGAGATTATACTCAGTGCGTGAACATCATGTTCATGTTTAATTATTTCAAGATGCCCCTCTTTGTGGGGGGACTTTGTCTGCTTAGCTGCATGGATCAGTGAGGTGATGCTCATCAGCAGATGTGACATTTTATTCTCTGGTGGAAACTTTGCATGGTGCATGAGTGAAAGACAGAACAGCACTTAGCTTCTTACTACAGAAGACACTGTGTGCGAGGACATTAACATCACCAGAGTTTCTCCTCGACCTGCTTCCATGTGGCACCGAAGGAGAAAAGAGAGGAGACAATACAAGGAAGTTTGGATCCAGCCAATGGGCTCAGGGGCAGCACATCTGGTTTAATTCCCTCTCTCGGTGATTTCTCTTCACACACACAGTTCCTTTGATCTTTTTGTCCAAACGTTGTGTGTCCCAACAAAGAAGATAAGAAATCTCTTATCTTCCTTGAGACAAGGCGAGAGATTGGAACCACTGTGGCTTATACCTTGCAATCCAAGATGGAGGTTACACAGTGCAGCTAAACTCAGTTGTTTACAGTGTGATTTGTAGTTTTAATCTGCAAGTTGGCTGGACTCTATTGGAGGTGATCAACCTCCAATGCCATGTCATCAGGAAGGCACAATGGAGGCCGGCAATAAAATGTAGCCTTGGCAAGGCAGTGAAGCTCAGTTTCCCTTTTTCCTGCCTCTGATGATTGGGGTCATCCCTATTATTACCACAGTGGTGTCAGTGATGTATTGTATGTGTGTCTCTCAGTGTCTCCCCATGAATGTGCTCATGCGTATTAGTGTTAGGAGTGTGTAGCCATGTGCAGTGGCATCATCCTGAGTGGCCAAAGTAAGGCCAAGGGTCAGGGTGGTGATTTAACAGGATGGAGCAATCCCTTTTCCCTCTGCACAGGCAGAGCAACCAATCCCCCACCACAGGCTGTTTCCCAGTTAGGCAATTAAACAATGTCTTTTCTCCATGCTGGACACGTACCAGAGGCCACCTTCACTGACTGAAACCTCGTCTCAATGCAGCACTCCAGCTGTCACAGGTGCTAAATGAGTCTGAGGCTCTGGGAGGGGTGTGAATGGGGCAGAAAAACCAGAAATGGCAAATCTTTGCTCTCCTCTCTTTCTTCATTTAACACATACAACAAATAGACTTGTTTAGCTTATTGAGGACATTAGAAGAATAAGATCCAGTGTTTTTATTTTTCATACACAGTGAAATATTACAAATTTTTCTCCTTTTGAACATTTATGGTAATGGTTGGATTTAGGTTTGCAGGTTGGTATTAAGCTGTTTTTTTAAATTAAAATGGAGAAGAATTTTACCTCTTTTAAGCACTATTATAGTCTAATTGCTCATAGACTCCAGTGTTAACCATGACCTGTATTTTTCAGGAGGGAAACAGAAAAAGTGACTTACCTAAGTCATATATTTAGACCACAAACACATATTTTACAGCAAGCTGACCATGGACTCACTCAGCAGTTACCATCGCCATGGTTACCTTCCATTGAAGGTGCAGACACACAGCTGATTGAGATGAGCTGAGTTACTTTTCCTCTTTGACCTCTGCGGTGTCACACTTCAACATTTTCACAGAACTCTGCCTACAAACTGTATCTCACACACCTTCAAACATTACTAACATTTGAATATTTTGAACTGCAGCTGCTATTATTCCAGCACCTCACACTGCTGAGACAAATGGTTTCATCATTCATTCTGTTGAGTAATGAGGTGGAGTTGAGTCCTGCCCCTTAGGTTAATCTCTGTTATGTGATCAGGCTGAGCTGGAAATGACTTCACAGTTAACACAGTTACTGAAACACATACATACACACACACAAATAATTAATCAGCTATGATTATGTGTGTTTTTATTACAGAGCTGTAGTAGTTACACATTCTTAAATATTTTTCCTTTCTCACATGGTAAAACAACTTTAATCTTAACCAGGGTTTGATGTTGTTTCACCAAAAATCCTTCGCAACACTGAACACTGCTGCAGTCTGCACAATGTTCATTCACTAAACAAGCCTTTTTTTTCCCTGTAGACATTTGTCAACACGGGACAATCACAGGGGTAACTGATAACAATTATTATAGCTGTCTCTTTTGGATGAACCACTTCCAGGTCCCAGTATTGTGCTTGCTGGCAGAACTGGAATGATTTATTGGTTTAAACCGAGCCATCATTGATGTTATAAGCTGCTCCTGTGCTAGCCCCAGATTGGGCCATCTGGCCTCTATGACAGGTTGAAACGTTTGATGGGGATGATTTACTGTTCTCTGCTAACATTAATTGGAGGTAGAACCCAATAGTTTGTGACACTAAAAGCCAAATTCAGTAAAATCCCCTAAATTAACCCAGTATTTACCAATGGATGAGATTAGTTTTCTTGCTAAAAGTCCAGATTTGTGTCAGGTGTGTTTACATCATCCTTAATTGTTATTCATCATTATTTGATATCATTTATCATATTTAAACAGCTGCTTCTGAACGTCTGTTCTGTGGTTTGTGTTGCTGCAATCGATGCAAAGCTCACATTGATGCACTAGTCCGTAACATGCACCCATGGTCATGTGCTTTGCTTTTCACAAGAGGAACTGAGTGTTAAACCGTGACTGTGTGTCATAGGGGCTGATGCGATCAGATGAGTCAGTTTGTAATTCTTAGATTACCAGATACTTAAAGGTGTATTACTGTAATGATGGGTATGGCTGAGGAAGTTAGAGGAAGTTGTCCCCTCATCAGAAGCTTGTTGGTTCAATCACCTGCTCCTTCCCTGTACAACGGAATGTCTCACAAGGCTTTGTGTGTGTAAGTGTGTGTGTGTGTGTGTGGTGTGTTGCAATCAGCAGGTTGCCACTTTATATACAGGTCTCTGGCTGAATAGGTGACTGCTGACTTGTATTGTAAAGTGTCTTTAGTAATCAAAAGATTAGAGAAGCCCTGTGTCTATGAAGTCAACCTACAATTTATTTGTAAGGGACCATGCACAATATTAAATGTTACCGTTTGAAATATTGTGCCAGCATTATCTTAACACTATTGACATTTGCTGTCCAGGTCACAATTTAAAACATCCAGATAGCAGAGTTTAGCTGCATAGATTGTGGTCTGAGATACCTGGAGGAGGAATTATTACCTGGAAGCTCCTTCCACTGCATACACATAGTGGCTTCCACACAATGGCCGGTTTTGTGCCCTGCATATAATGTGTTTTTTTTGTTTTTTTGGTTTTTTTTGGGGAGAAATTATTACCTTTACTCCCCCAGTCTCTGCTGCATTGGACTCAGTGCTGTATTCTTCTGGGAAAGGTGGAGGTCAGAGTTTAGACACTAAATAGAAACTCAGTGCACACTTTGCATTCATGTAACAATGCGTTCCACGTGAGTTGGCTGACTGAAATGTTGTGGTGCAGGAAAAACAGCTCCTGCAATAATTAAAGTTCACCTGTCCACACTAATGGAGCCGAGTCTCACGACTAATGAGACCCTGCTGCGCTGGGTGTGTGAAGGTCGTCCCAAACTGTCCTGTTGGGAATTAAACAGTATCAAACCTGTATTGTTTTCATGGTCGAGGGTTAGCGCGATTAACCTTGACAATCTTGTTTAAGAGGAGAGAATACATAAGAAGTTTGAGCAGTAAAATGCAGCATGTCCTCAGGGCTCCTATTGCCTTTGTCAGCTGTGATAAACACAAGTGATCCTCTGCTGTCTTTAGTCACACTGTAATTGTGTGTTTGTCTTTGAAGGTCATATCTGTGTGGGAACATTCTTGTTTTCATTCCTACCTACTGAAAGACAGCAATCAAGTGTTTTTCTCCATCGGCTGAAAGTATGTTGACACACAGCTTATGTACAGCGTGTGTCATGAAATGCTCAGATACTCCAGTTTTCCATCAGTGCAGCAAGTTATCATTCACAGGCTGTATGGCTTCAGTCATCCTCTGTTATCTCAAACATCAAGCAACACATTGTAGAGAATGAGCAGTGATGTAGGAGGATCAAAGATCTGTTAAAGTCAAGAGAGAAAACAAATCTTTGTTTTGAAAAGGCTGCAGTGCTACATTTGGCTTGAACCTGGTGTCAAAATATGTGTTTATATAATGGTTTAAGCATGCCATATCTTCTCTTCAGAAATGATTTAAATACAGCTTTAACAGAGCTAGTTTACCAACAGCCATCCTCTCATTTTGACCACTGTGATCAGGCAGTGTGAAAGATAAACAGGGACTAACGGTGCGTAAAGATCGGGATCGAGAACAGATACCGAAGTGTCACATCCATCTGAGTATCATACCTCTAAGCTTATCAGGTCCTTTTAATGTAGGCATGTTTTTATGAGTTTCACATTCAAAAACAAGGACATCAAACTCCTGTGACTGTATTGCTGAAAGCTTGCAATGAGGAGGAGTCGTTGTGATAAGGCAAAACATATCAAAGTGTGGCTGTATTTTACAAAAAGTATGATAACAGTGCTTGTTGTACATCTGTAAAACGCAAACAATGTTGTGAAATATCTTTTTATGCAACATGAACCTGAATTCCAAGAACATCTATGACGTTACACAAGTTCAACTCATTCTCTGCCAAGCAGCAGGTGTGTCACTGAGGGAAAGTTAATATCCAGTGTAATAACTACACTATGCAGGCAGCTTAGCAGATTTTTTTACTATGAAAACCTAAATTAGAACGAATGTTGTAGGTTTTTTTCCACTTTGTCAATTTTAGTTGGACAAGATGAACTTTTAATACATGTAGCTCTCAACATTTCTCTACTCTTTTCGGACGCTATATTCAGACTCAGAGTTAATAAAACAATTACACTGATTCTAAGAACCTGAATAATTTCACTGTGTTCAGTGTAGGACAGAATCCACTCGCCACAACTAACATGATTAATATTTGAGGCCAGCTCTCATTCTTTTTTTATTTCATCCTTTCCTGAATTTAACATTATCCTCCCCCTGCCTCTCAGATATGTATGTTACCCTATTTAAGCTAATGATGAATGAATGAATGAGCCCTGAACGAGGAGCCTCGGCATCAGCTTAAATCCCAGCAGAAGAACAGATAGCGTTACTGGTAGGCTTGTGTTTATAGGTTTATAGGCTTTTTCTCAGGAGAGAAAAAACACCGGGGGAATGTTCCCACTGAGAGTGGGATGCCTTCCCATTTCTAAACAGGAAAGTATTTTTAGTAGCGCCTGCACATGTTTGTTTGGATGTGATTAGAACTGTTGTCAGCAGGGAGAAAAAAGTATGAGCATTCCCATGTAATTGTTTTTTTTTCTTAGGAAAAAAGGATGGTGTATTAGCCACAGCATTGCATTTCATAAGAGTAAGGTGATGGAAGACCTGCAAAGTGTGAACAATTAGGAAGGGCTAGCAAATCTCTGTAGGCTCTTCCCAGGTAGATATGCTCTTCTTTTTAAACATAACTCAGACAATCATCATTTCCACAGACAGGTTTTATTTACAGAAGCACTGAGGCATCAGATGTTCTTGTTTGCTGACAACACGTGAGCTCAGAGGCAGAGAGGTGAGGAACCTTTTCATCAGACTGATGACCCTCAGGATTTGGGATGTGGTCCAGAATTCAGGGATCAGACAGCTGACAGGCAGGTTTGTGGATTTGTTTGCTTCCTAGCTGAGCTCAAACACAAGAACAAGACACCCAAGGAGTGTCGAGCACACCGTGCTGCTCTTCCAGTTTTACAGCATGCATGACGACGGTGTTCATTTAAATCCAGGCAAATACCAAACACACGCTGCTGGTCGAAGGAAACCAACCTGCCAAACTGGTTCTCCTCTCCTAGGACAGACGAGATGACAGGGCCACTGTGTACTTCCTGCTGCACAGCATCCTTCTACTGAAACTCTCTTTGTTGCCCCTTTTGTCTCATGTTTCACTGTAAGAGTGTGCACCGATGCCATCTTGTGTTCAAAAGGAAAATTACATGACTAGAGGGACATGGTACTGAATATACAGGTGTTCAGGTAAATAAAGTCATTTGTAAGGCTTCCAACAGCGGAAGTTTACAGGTTTTCAGTCAGGTCATGTTTAACAGTATTATTGGTGGTAAAACATTGAGGAAATATTTACTCGTCGCCTCAGGAATCACCCTCAAGCCATTAAGAAAGTGTTGTATTTCAAAACACAAAATTTGAGTGTTGTTTTTAGGACAACATGTCTGTTTAGCACAAAACATTAGTAGGCTGGAAAATAAACCTGCAGCAAAGGATTCTAAAAAAAAGAAAGCAGAGTTGAAATGATTCAATCGACTGAAACTCACGCTGTAATCTTATAAAAGATGAATAATTCAGGTCAGTTTTAAATAATAAATGTCCCATTTTGAGGAAAGGATACATTTTTATTATTCTTTCACAACCTTTATTTAACCACAGAGGCCCCAATAACATGTCTTCTTTTTTTAGCTGGCCAAGATGAGTAGAAATAACAATGAATTACAAAAGACTTGGGGCCAATGACATAAGACAGAGCTACATCACATTAAACAACTAACCAAAATTACAATAATATAATTTGTTATTGTACAAAAGATGGCCTAAAATGAAAATCTGAAAGCAACCAGGAGATTTCTGAAATTCATACAAATTATTATTCATAATGATTTTAGAAGATGAACATTTCAGGTTTTAAAAAATCCTAAAACATGCGCAACAAGAAAAGAGATTGGGCAGCTTTCTGTTGTAGTAATTTAAATGCAAGGTAGGGGTCCTCAAACTTTTTGACTTTGAGACCCAAAAGAGAAAAAGAAGTGTTCTTTGGGAACCAGACTTAGAATTCATGACCCAATTAAAATGGGTCCAAGACCTATTTTGGGCCTCAACCTTATTTTGGAAAACACCTCTGTGAGGGTTTGATTCTTTCAGAAAAAAACTTAACAGTTTTATTTGTTTGGTGTGCCAAGTTATCTGAGAGTTTTAGTGGGTCAGTGTTAAGATTCACTACATGAAACATCTTCAATGCAAAGAGTGAAAACATCCATCACACACTGATCAGTAAAACACCAGAGCTGCTGACTGGCTCTCCTGTGATTTGTCTCATCTGTCCCATCTATTGTTGTTGTCAACTGCTGGTGTGTTGTTTGATAAAGAAGTTACATTCACAGGATCCCATTTGCACTGAAACCCCATCAGACTCCCCGCTGTCAGACCTCATTCATCAGAAGTCTTTGTCTATCAGCACAAAGCTGCCGTCTTTGCAGACTAGTAGCTTCTCTGTTCCTTCCAAGTAGTAACTTTATCTAATCTCACAACAACTAAATCTTGCTACAGTAGTTTAGGATAACAATTATCAGCCTGACTAATGCAGAGCTTTGAACAAGATTAAAGTTGTGTGATGCACAGTATTTATCAATATCGATAAATACTCACGGAAAAATTTCTATTACTGGTTGTTTATCAGCTGTGATCAAATTATAGCCAATAAATGGACCCAATAACATAAAGTCAGATTGCTTTTAGTGATGTCACGAGCAGAGTATCAAAACTCTTTGATACAGTAGATGGCAGCATGCACCTTTTTAAAGTTGGTTTGTCATCTGGTAATAAACAGGAGAAGCGCAGCAGGCTGTTGTCACTCTTATGTCAAACTTCTGCACAACGGAATTTTTCAATGTGTGTTCAGTGAACAAGGCTCTGAGAGGGAGAAAAGAATGATGCTGTTAGTATGTGGTTTTTATCAGAACTATTGAACAATAATTCATCAACCTTTGCCAACTACGTCTTTGCCTTTCTTACCCTCAGGTGCAAATGAAGTATATTTTATGAATTTCTTTTTATTAAGGATAACAAGAAATATCAATATTACATTCCCCATAGCAATTACTCTGACCAGATACTTTATCAAAGTAACTAGGTAGTAACTGGCCTGTCTCTCTATTTATAAAAATAATTCATTCTATTTTTCTCGTGCAGGTTCTCAGGTATAGCTGTTTTCTCAGGTTTGGCTGCTTGAGCCCAGTCTGCCTCAATGTGGCAGGTAAGAAATACCAAGGGAAGAAGCTAAGCTACTTAATGTTGGAGTTGCAGCTAAAAAGCCAGGTTCTGTTTTTGGAGGGAGGAGTGCCATCTGAAAGCAGTTCACTCAGTTTAGTACGACGTTGGTCAGTGTTCAGAGTGTTATTGGGGTGATCTGGAAACAGCTGGTGGAGCAGCCAGCTGTGGCTGGAGGGAGCGCACAATAGCAGTAATTTAGATGATGAAGGTGGATCTCATGACCAAGACAGACAGCATACCTGAACTGCTGACTATAAGGCTTCTTATTAATAGGACAATTATGAAAAAGTTTTACAAAACTTTGTTGTAAGTGAACAATAATTTTCTGATAGTGGTTGATGCTACACAGCCTCCAGTACCAAGTGGGCACATACGTTATGTTTCACATACACAATCCGTAGAGAATTCAAGGTTATATTCTTGTGTATCTGAGAAAATTTATATGTAAATGAAAGTTAACTCTATATAAGCGAGCAACATTATGAGCATAATTTTTAGTTTTGGCATTATTGGCATACTGGATAACTGCTGCTCTGCAGAAGCGTGCTGCCTCTGTCTTACTAAAGCTTGCTCGGTCGCTAGTGACCACATTTTAAACTGACTCATATAAGATGACAAAGTTTGCCACAGCATTAAAAAATGAAAAATAAAAAACAGAAATTTAAATCTGCTACAGGTCATGAACAGGAGTTTTAACAGTTCATTGGAGATTCAGAATGAGCAGAAGCATCTTAACAGTCATAAACTGGTGAACTGGGCGATTCTACTTGCTCATCACTCAACATTTAAACAAATGTAGCATCCAACCACATAGACAGACTCACAACCTGCACTTCACATTAAAGTAGTGAGAAAATCCTCAATGAGAACAGAGAAAATGATTTCCATCATGCCACTCCCTTACTACTATATGTCCTCAGTTTGTGATTAGCCAACTAACTCGACTTTGTCTCCAGTTATTATGTCAATCTTGAAAAATCCCACTTTCCTTCAACCTTTACTGCTGACAAAGTTGGAAAGAGCTAGTTACCGAAAAGAGATGGTGAGATGAGAACTAAAATCAGACAATAAGCCATTTGACAGAAAACTAATCAGCAACAGCTCCATCACCTAATTGTATATTTTTAATAACTGAATATCTTTGAGTTTTAAACTTTGTTTTGACATAATAAATGACTGAATGTAGAAATTGGAATCAGCAGTTTAAGTGTTTTCTGATTTTATCCTCAACTAATTTGCCTAATGAATAATCAGCAGATTATTTACTAATTAAAATTAGGGCTGTAAATAAATATTACTCATTATCTATATTTACTGCTTGCTTTCTCCATTAATGCTCTATTTGTTTGGTCTGTAAATATCAAAAAGTAGTTAAATAGTGGAAAAAAGCGCAAAACAAATTCAAAGAGCTCTTTGTGAAGTGTCAAATCTCTTCTGTGGAAACATGTTAAATTTGCAGAAATGAAGCAAACCCTCACATTTTAAAAGCCAAAACCATACAATAATTGAAATCTTACCTGAAAGATGACTCATTTTAATGTTATCCTGTTATCATATAAAGTAAGAATACAAGAAACTGAATTATAAATTCCAGGCCAAGGCGAGTTTTCCATGTCTCTATCATCACCTCTTGTCTTGTAGCAATTATGAGGGCATTTGTGTGTTAAGTTGTATTTCTGGCAGTTTGGCCCCCTCTGTTGGTCCAAAGCCTGAACTACTGACAGCACTTCCAGGTCTGAGAGGAAATTAGTGTTGATCCCAGGAGCAGGAGGCATTTACTTGGCAGGAGGAAATATAGGCATCCCACCAGTAACTGATCGAGCCAACATTTCATTGATGCATGACCTGGGTGCTTTGGTGCTAAACATAAATCAGAGTGGGGTGCATGAATGCTGTGGTTATTCAGTGTAATTGGAATGTCAATAACTCTTGCATCCTCTGATAAATACACAAGCACCATGCCGTGATTCACCAGTGAAGGCTGCTGATGTTTAAAGCACTGTTATTGAGCCAAGCACAAGTCTTCACTTGTCAGAGTAACTGATGTGCTGTAATGGATGATGTTTTCACAGTTTTAACTGTTACCAGGCAATTTTCTAGTAAGTTAGTGCCCACTGTTACAGCAGAGATGTGAGAAATTAGGATGAATGCACCCTGCGGCGAATGAAAAAACTCAAGCTGTAAAGATTAACTATTAGTCAATTCTTGGATTAGTCGATCAAAAGGAAATTAGTTGCCAGCTGTTTTCATTGTTGATCAGCTGAATAATTTCAGTGATTTTCAAGCAGAAACAACAAACATTTGCTGGTTGAAGCTTCATAAATGTAAGGACTGTGTCTCATGCTGCTTTTGGTTAGTACACATTTTTTTTCTCTCCAAGTGTTTGTTTTGGACTTCCTGTTTTATTTTGCTAACCCTTGTCTTGTCTGTCATTTATCCGTGTCCTGTCGAGTTTCCCTCCTTTGTGATTACCTGCCGTGCCCTGATGTGTCTCACCTGTGTTCATCACCCCACCTGTCTCATACTCAGTATGTGTCTGTTTCTTCTTTGTCTGTCAGTGTGTCTTGTTTGTGCCTGTTCACCTCATCCTGTGTGTGTGTGTGTGTGTGTTTTATTTCTTGGTTGAGATCCATGATTTTGGTTTTGTATCAGCTTTTTTTTTTAAATAGCTCACTTTTACTTAGTTTATTCCTGAGTTGGTGTTTTGTGTTTAGGCCCTCTTCTGTTTCTTACCATGAGAGACTGGCGGCTTGTCTTCTTTATTTGTTTTAGTACATAGTCTGGATACTAAAAGACACTTGTCTTATGGCTGTCACTTGGGCTCTTCTTTGTGTGTCATTTTATGATGTGAGTTTTCCACAGTTTGCAGACATTTTAAAGACTAAATAATAATTGGATTTATCATGAAAACAATATGCAGATTAATCGATAATTAAAATAATCACTAGTTGCGTGCCTCAATGAAATGTGATCAAATTGACTATCAAGTGACAAAATCTTCATAGCTACTTCGTAAAAACACAATTAGTATCACTTTAAATACTGTACTTGCAGTTGAGAGTTGTGTACAGTGGATGGGAACAGAGAACCATAAACCCAAAACCATCAAACACCTCCACGCCTACAAATTCCTTTTCCTAATGTCAGCATGTTTTTCTGAGAATTATGCATGTATGATGATAGGAAACAGTGGGGGGGGGCTTAACTGAATTCTCAGTTTTGCTGCTGTAAGTAAATTGACTGGACTGACCTGTGCTTTCAAACTACATTAAAAAATTAAAATTAAAGGAATACAGGAGCAAACTTTTCAACATTTATCTGTCAAATACTGTCAGAGCTTCACATCTTTAAGGCCTACAAAGTTTTCTTGTGTTGCTAAATACTACCATAATAAGTGCAGCCCAATGTTAATAGACTGCATGAACTCAGAGCAAGTTGGACATAATCTAACTGCTGAGCATTGGACAGCACAAGAGATCAACACTGTGCAGGCCTGGCTCATCTCAAATGAGACTATTTTCTTAAAAATAACCATATCAAATAAAGTTTAAACAGAAAAGAAATTAAAAATCAATAATGGGATTGGTAAAGAATTAAAGTGATTCAAAAATGACTTCAGTAAAATAAAGTAGTTTATCTTCAGTTGTGGTCTGTGTGAAGTCAGTGAAGTGTCAAAAAACATGTTTAGTTATTTCCGAGCATCTTGGTAGAGGAATAAACGCCTCACAGACAGGGTTAGTACACATTTTTTAATAACATGGCACAATTTACATAACACAAGTTTAAATGAGGAGCATGCTGAAGATTCAGTCGCTTCATTTTTTCTCATTTTTGTACATGATCTAGAAAGACTTCATTTTTTTCCCCTGTACATGGTAAACAGCAAAAAAGTTTCTTATTTAACAATCTTTTTGCAATACGCATCAACTAACCACTATGGCTCCGGTGGACATTTTTATGTTGGATTAAAAAACACTGCACGACATGATATCACAGAGTTTGAAGCGCACAACTAAACCTTCAGTGGACTACTAAAATAGATCTCTGCTCATTAGAAACAAACTGTCCATAGTTTAGACTTGCTTTTTTGTCTTTTGATTTTGTAGGTACAACAACTTAGGAAAGCACTTTAATACACTGTTTGACCAACAGAACCTATTTTCCAAAACATGTACTTTACACTCCTTCAATAGGGCAAATGTGCTGTCATGGTGTTTTAATGTGCTGCATTCTCCCCAGAACACGACGGGGAATAACCCAGGGGAGGGAACGGGGGGTTTCTAAGCATTTGTGTGGCTTTGTTTTTACATCGAAAACCCTTGAAATGCTATATTTCTATAAACCGTTTCGGGGATTGTCACCACAATTCATTATATTTGAATATTTGAGAAACTGTTTCTCAAAACTGCTTTTGTTTCATCCAAATTTGTACCTACAAGCCCCGTGTGGATTAGTTAAAGCTTGTATCTGTTTGTATGGACCCAGTGTGTGTCAGGTCGGAGTTGTGGAGAGAATACAGTTTTTTGTCCTTTACTGCTGCACAGTCAGTGGTGAGAAGGCCAGCTTTCAGAAAGGGAGCCCAGACATTTGTTGCATAGTTGAATATGGAGTCTCTGGTACAATGCTAATCAGCTGCGTCAACCAAAAAGAAACTGCAAAAAGCACATTCTGAATCACCGTGAAATACTCCTCTATTTACATGTGTTCAAAGTAAAGCTTTCAAAACACCCTTTTGCATATTTGTACCATGATTTTTAATTCATACAGAGCGAGCCCAGCAACTGTACACATTATCTACACACTCTGCTGTCTGTCAGTGCTGAAGTACCTGTACATTCCAAAATTGTTCATTCTTGCTCGACGTCACTGCGCTATACAAGAGAAAGAATGAACACAAAAAGCTGGAGCGAACTGGAAACAAAAGTCTGGAAAAATCAATTTTTTTGTTCCATGATTATTGTCTCTTTGTAGTTTTATACAAAACCAGTTCATTGTGTGGGCATTTCTCTGCCCACATAAGTTATTCACAGCTATGTTACAATGTTGCTTTGCCCAAAGCTAAGTGCTTGGTGTGAGTTCAGTGTTAGTGAGGCACAGGGCAGCAGGGGCACTGAGTCTGCTGAGGCTCAGCTCACCGCGCCTCGATGTCTTTGTGAGCCGGTCTGTCTCTGATATCTGTGGCCAGGGGGGTAGTCCGTCTGGGTGAGCCGGGCCGAGCACCTAGTGTGGGAATGAGGGGCGGGGGGGCACTCAGGGAGGCTGTGGGTGGCGTTTTATTCAGGATACCGTTCTGATGGGCTGCTGCTGCAGCCGCTGCCGCCGCTGCTGCAGCAGTGGGACTGACCCTGGAATAGTGCATGCCTGGCAGTCCAGGGGCCATGAGGCCCGGGGCAGGGTGGGGGAGGTGTCCATCAAGGGCTGGATGGTGCAGTGTGGGGTGAAGACGACCGTGCTCATAGTCCTCTCTGAGCATGTTAAGGCGGTCACGCTCCTCCAGCTGGGCACGCTCCTGCTCCCTCCTGTGCTCCAGGGCCAGAGGGTGAGCGTGGTCACGGTTAAAGTCGTGAGGCTCACGGTCCCTGTAGGAGCGCTCGGCCTCGTAGAGGCGAGGTGCTGCCAGCCGGTGCAGAGGGTCATTCCTCAGCAGCAAGTCCCTGGCCAGAGGATCCCGTCTGTGTATATCCAGGCCCCTGTAGGGGTCCCTCATCGGGTCCCAGTGGAAGGCGGGGTAAGGGAACCTGTCAGCTCCTGGAATGGGGCTGATACCCATGAAGGGCGCTACCACTCTAGTTCTCTCCAAACTACTAATGCTGCTGATTGGATGAACACCGGCCATGCCCATGGGCACAGGCATGGAGGAGGGAGGATGCAGGTTTGGTGTAGAGGGTGCCTGTGTTGGGTGCTCACTCGGTGCCCTCTCGGTGGCTCCATCCTGCTCCTCCTTCCGCTCCTCCTTCACTTTTATCTCACTGCTCTTCTTCTGGTGCTCATACGGCAGCTCTACCTTCTTCTCCAAGACCTCTCTGCCCAGGCCACTGTTTGTGCGTTCGATGCTGGTCTGCCTGATGTAGGGCGATGCCGTACCCCTGTTTGACACTTTGTCCTCTGACACTCGGCCGTCGAGGATGACTGGTGTGTCTTTGTCGCTGTGCTGGTTTTCTTTGAGCTTATGGTCATCGGTGCCATTGTCTTTCCAGGAGTCAGAGTGCTCCCTCTCTCTGTCTTTGGCCTTGTTCTCTTTGTCCCTCTGGTGCTCTCCAGACACAGGGGGCAGGTGGTTTCTGTGGTGCTCAGGAGGACGGCTGTGGCCAAGGAGGCTGATGGGGTTGACAGGGACTGGAGATGGATGGCTTGAATGACGTTTTTCTACAGAGTCCCTGAAAGACCAAAAAAAAGAGTTCCCCATATTAGTATCTGTAAGTTAGGTTTGTCCAATAGGTTAACTCTGAGGATCTTTCAAACTGTAAGAACAACAAAGTTAAAACTAAACAAAGTATTTCATTGAGCTACACCAGGCACCCACCTGTCCTTGTCGTCTTTACTGACCAACGAGTCTCGTTTGTCAGAGTCTCGATCCCTCTCATGTGAGCTGGCTGAGGTGCTTCTCTCAGAGTCTCCAGGCTTCAGCCAGGGTGGTGGTGTGGGGAAGGAAGGCGGTGTACGGTGCAGGCGGTTCCATGGCTCCTGGTTGCCACTGTTACTACTGCTGTTGAAGTGCTGCTGTGCGTTGGGGCCGTCTTTATGGCCAAAGACTGAGTTGGCCGCTGTTAGGGATTCAACACGTGGAAAAACACGGTAGGACACAAGTTAAATGTTTGCATTGGTGTACATCTTTGTTCAAATTCTGTTCTGCTGTTGTTCTTTAGGATCATTCAAGAAGTTAAAACTCACTTAGTGCTGGATTTCCCAGTCCCCCGAAGGCCGATGAGCTGAGGGATCCGAGACCTCCAAATGATGTAGGCCTACTGAAGGGTTCTGGAAATCAAGAGGACATGTCACTTTGTAGACATTTGCATCTTTAATTAAATTTTTTAGATTGAGACTGAGAAGGACTGAACTGAAGGGTCCTCTTACCTAAGTGAGACGCTGGGGTGAGAAAGTTTCCGGGATGGTGGGGCGGGTGACCGAAAGGACCTGCTGATGGATGTGTGGGACCTGAGAAGAGAGAAACAGAAGACACACAAACATGAGCTGCTGACTGCAACACTACAAGAAGTAAGTGTCAAACAGTAGCTTAACAAAAAATTTAACTAAAGCTTTACTAAAATTTTTCTAATCATATTTTTATAACTTTAGCTTGACAAAAAAATCATGTTGCCCTGCATTTCATGTTGTTCAAAAGTATTAACATGAAATGCAGCAACTAAATGTCAAATATGTGTCTGAGGTAGTTTAGAACCAGCACTGCTGTTACAGTTTGTCCTTTAGGCGAGTAATGTCTCACTCAGAACATATGTTACACAGAACAAAAAATTCCTGAGACAATAGATTTAAGGGATGAGTCTTAGAGTTGATTAGCAGTCTGCCTCTAGAGAATGCAGTAATGGCTGTACTTGGTTTTCCCTTTTGGTCCAGACTGAAATATTCCAAAAGCTTTATGTGAGGCTGTCATGCAGGTTTGGTACAGACAGAGAAGGATAAAGGATAAACAAAAATAACAAAGCCTGACAGCTGGCCCTCTTTGATTTTTAAACCTAACAATATTCCATTTGCCTCAGTTGCACATTGTGTTTAGTGCTTATTAACAAATTTAAGCATATTAAACTAAGATGATAGCATTTAATAGCATGTTAGCATTTTAAGTGTTGTGCTGCCTAAACACTGCATCACCTTCTTTTACCTGATAATTCTGTAAAACTAGCAAGTATTGATCAACCTTAAATCCACTTTTGATTCAGCTACACTTTCAGTATCGTCTCAGAGAGATGAACTAAACGGAAGAAAGTACAGCTCATCAGCTGGGCAAACTTCCTCCTGTAAGATGACAAGATGTGGTCGAAAGCTCTGAAGCTTAGCGGACATTATGTCCAGTCATGGTGCACTAATGGTTTGATCAAAGATAAATGCACTATACAGACATCTATATTGAATTTCACTGTTTCTATGTTGTAAACAGGTTCTGTTGCTGAACTCAGTAATATAAACAGGCAACAGTTGACACTTAACAGCAGGAATGATGAACTGCTGCTGTAAGTCAGAGGGTTCTGTTGTTAACCATCAATCAATCTTTCAACCAAAAGATCTGACACACACTCACCTGCAGCGGAGAAGAGTGTGGAGGGTCGTGCCAAGTCATTGGGGTGATGGATGGCTCCGAAGAGGCTGGGGCCGGGAGGTCGACTCAGGAACTCAGGCTTGAGGCCAAAGTCTAACTTGTGAGGGTCGACCTGCATCTGCTGCTAGAAGACGCCAGAGTGACAGACAGAAACATGTAAAACCCCTTTGCACAAGGAATCAACGTGTATTTTGTTTTTCTAGAAACATTAATAGTAGATTCATTCTTATTCATATTCAGCGTGGACACTTTGTTAGATGTTGCAGGAATCAAACCTGGGACTCCTCAGGGACTGGAGTCCCTTTAACCACTAATCAACACTGCATTACACTATGAAAGAGCTGAAACATTAACAGTACTTTTTTGTTGTTCAAACAGTCTTTTGTAAAGTGATTTTTTAGTCAGGGAAGTAGAAGTACTTTGAACTTGTTATATACTGTTCATTGGCCTGTGTTCTTTGTTTTCATACTATCGATATTTATGTACATCGTTGTGTAAATAAATAAATAAATAAGTTGAAGGGATGAAAAGAGTAAACACTATTTAGCAATCAGGGGTTTCAACTCAACACAAAGTGCATCACTGCCACGGATCTTTGCATGTTAACTATTACATAAAAATCAATACTGTTTTGGAATATTGATACTGTGTAACCAAACATAACACTGCAGTATTTACCTGTTTCAATATTTTCTTAGGCTCTTATACAAGACACAGATCTCATGCATGTTTTCCATCTGTAGTTCATTTACAGAGTAAACGAGACAAAGTTTATCTTAAAAAGTTAAGTATGTTACCACAGAAACAGATTTATGTGTGATGTCTGTGCTATTTTAGCCCACATTAAAAAAAAATGAAACAGAAATTAATTGGATGAGCTTCTCAAAGCTGTAAAAATGTTAACTAATTGTGAAGAAAACAGCTCAGACAACGGAACAAAATTCAGTCTAAAGAAATCTGTTTTGTTGTGTAGCTGACGTCATTCTAAAGCTGCAGTTTGATTGCCTTTTCAGGGCACAAGTGCTACATTATTTTCTCCATACTAACTCAAAAACTGTCTATAATTAAAATTAGAATGTTATCTGGGATTTGGATACCATATAATCTGTGTTAATACTTAGGCACAAAGCAGGGGAAGAGGAGTCAGAAGAGTTCTCACCTTTACTTTCTGTTGGTGGTGGTAAATCTGCCAGGCAATATGGACGTGCATAGCACACCACTTTCCTGGTTTCTGTAAAAGCGAAGACAAAAACATGGTGTCACAACTTTACTCTTAAACAAGAATGACAGCATGGCTGCCAGTTGACATATTTAATTGTTAATTCTTTAGTGTGTATTTTTTGGTGTTTGAAAAACCCTCTCCTGAACTTCTGGTATATTCACTGTAACACAATTCAGGATATATCACACCTGCAGAGTCTGTGGTCCAAGGAAATGTGACCACCATTTAATGGATATTATACTATATTGTCAGTGCTGTTCTCACAAGATCAACTCTGAAATAACACAACCTTCTTATATTAAACCACAAAAACATGGTAACTCCTTTATCTCCTTTATGGTCCATGCAGTACCGTTGATCAAATATTACCTTAAGATATAGCATGTGACAGAGGTACAGTAATTATAGATTTGAATATTCGTGTTTTAAACTGGAAAACTGTCAAGCAGTGTTTGTCTTGAGGTAAAGTATGACAGTAGCATTTTTAACACACAGTGGCTGCTCTGCTCTGACACAGGTGACTGTATTAATAAAACCCCCTTACATCACCATGTCATTACCATGATGACATAACGGAGTGTGTGTGTGTGTGTGTGTGTGCGTGTGTGTGCGTGTGTGTGTGTGTGAGACACTCACCCTGAGAATGGGCCGAAATGGATCCGTCAGCTGTGAGATGGAGAGGGGAAGAAAGTTGAAGTATTAGTCAAGTAATATCTTTGTGTATGGCATTCTTTATGTCCCAAATTAAAATGTAAAGATTTTAAAATGTAAAAATTTGGATTGAAAATGTAAAATTTGTGAGGTAAGATGCAATTAATATATAAGTGTTAATGAGGGTTTTCCCTCTCTGTTCCATACAAACACATACAGTGAAACGTGTGGTAAGAAGGTTGGAACACACATGCCAACAGTCTCTGTTGTCTACAAACTTCCTTCAAATGAAATTTTTACTGTGACATGATTCGATGTTACAAACTTTCCATCTGATGACTCAAAGGCTTATGCAACACTGACAGAGGGTCTAAAGGTTACTTCTACCTCCTCTAGTGTTGCTTGTCTGTGTGTGTGTGTGTGTGTGTGTGTGTGTGTGTGTGTGTTTTGGCTTGCACACCGATCTTACCCTGGGGTCCTTCTGTAAGAATGTGTGTGGGACAGCTCCAGGTCTTGTGGACACATCAAGTGGATTTGAGGTCTAAAAAAAGTGACACACAGAAGATTGAAACAAAGTTCTCTGTAAATGAATCCTGTTTATAATTTGGTTTTCTGTGTGTTTGCGACAACATAGGTGTATGATCCTGTTTCTATGCGTCTTACCTTGGGCTGAAAGGCGCCCTGCAGCGAGCCAAAGGGCCCGGTTGGGGGGATGACAGGGGGAAGACCGGACATGGCTGGTGGGTAAGAGTGGAAGAGCTGAGGAACAAAAGAGGAAGAGTGTGTGTTAGCATGGTTCGCTCTGATGGTGGACACCAGCTTCATAAGGCAGTGGAGATGGAAAAAATAGGTTCTGGGGAGGGATGAACCTCAACATTTAATTTTTTCCATCTTCCAAGTCTGCTAAGACGGGGAATTGCCTACATGTTTCACAAAGTGCGAGTTTGTAAAAATATATCCTGCTCCTCCCCAGTGGATTTAAAATACGGGAAAACACTCCTTTGATATGAAAACTAGAATGTTGTAATACAGGCAAAACACATGTAAACCAAACAAGTACTCAGGGCTTCCATAAAAGTATCCTGTGGAGAAACAGATATGTAATCAACTACTCAGTATAATAGATCTTGTCAGCCTTATTAGCTGTAGTGGAAGTAATGTTTTCCATGTTTCCATACTTGCATTCCTGCATTGCTTTAATCATGAAAAGTGGAACAGAATTCTTAAACTTGGGTTGCCAGGATGAGTTATTCTAATCGCTTGAGGATATGCTGGGAGCTTTCAAATGCAACTTGTGTTTCCTCGTGCATCATGTTTTAAGACGTCAGTATGTTTTAAGAAAGAAGAAATGGCTTAAGGGTATTTGCTGCTCCCATAACAACAAAAACAAGGAAATGCTAAGATTTAGAAATGAAGCCCTGAAAAACAAACTAGCAACATTCCACTACATCTGTTCATACCAGGGTTGGTCTAAGAAATAAGATATTACATTCTTCCTTACAGTTTAGAGGGCCAGGCTGAATAAATAGTGTACATGTGCAGGTATGCACAGAGTGCACAAGTATGCTTCTCTTCTGGATCTTCAGCAAACATAGTGGGAGGAGTGGGGTGCAGTGTCTAAAATAAGTCCCCTTTAGTGAGTAAAACATTGAAATAAACACTCCACTACTGTTAGTTAACAAAAAAAATGAAGAGAAGGCAGCAAGACAACTGAATAGTTGCTCTAGCAGTGTTGTGGCCTCCTCAGTAACGGAGCTTTGGCTTTCTGTACTAATTTCTATGCACAACACTTTCACTGTTACATGCATGCACCTAAAATCTTGTGTTCTAAGAATGAAGGATCCAGCAGTGTTTAATCAATCATTTGTTCTGGTTGAGTGGTTGAAGGGTGAAATGGTACAGCCTAGGAAGCTTACATTTACATTGAAGCAGATGAGCAACTGCATGATCTCTCTCTCACACACACATACACACAAACAAACAAACACACACAAAGCTATAACACCAACTTGCATGGGCTGGAATGGCACAATGGGCAAGCAACAAACTGCTCTGCAGTCAGATAGTATCAGTAAGGAGACTCACACTGTGTCTGTAGAAGGGGTCAACTTTTGTTGGGTATTTGTCAAACTGTAGAAAAGATGAAACAGAGCTAAGTACAAAGATGTGGAAAACATAACAACCTACACACAGATATTGTAACAGTTAAGGCTTCCAGGGTCATTTTAGGCTAAAAAAAATGCATCACACACTGTACTTTAAGACTAACAACATGATTACAGATTGAGAATATGATTCAAGTAAAATGTTAACTGAGATTTAAAGTTCAACCACTTCCCGAACCAGACTGTTTTCATCTTCCCCTTTTCGTGATCATCTGAAGACCTTGTAAACCAGCCTGGGTTCTGTGTCTCATTTGGTCTCCTTTTAGTGGTGCAGCACAGGCTCAGGGCGAACATTTCCCCAGTCAAGACTAAACACTGCAGCCATAAAGGGCCTTTTTATGGCCTCATTAGCTGTCAGAGGCCTCGCCATGCTGCCTTTGAGGTATCATCAGAGCCAAGTGAACCCTCTATGGGCCAGGCGGTTATGAATGTGTGTGTGTGTGTGTGTGTTTGTGTGAATTTTAGGTCCAGCCACCCATTGCCTGTGGTCTCCTCCAACAAACAGCGGGCTCTTAATGCAAGGCATTTGCCAGTAATGAAAACCCCCAAATGGGACCAAATGATGTCATTAAATTCAGAATGAATTAAGTGTATTATGTTCTGAAAGCTGGCGCTGAAGTTAACATGCTTAGGGCAAGTTATTGCCAATTTAGAAAATAACGGCGACTCAAGTCTGGAGTCCCAGAGTATGCCAGAAAAAACACTAGAAAGGCTTTCTAGGAGAATAAAGGCATCATTGTGGCGTGGAGTGACACACATGGTCATCATTGAAAGGCAGCCACAAAAACCCACAGGTCCCCACAGCGTGCTCCTCTCACACATGTCCAACTGTGTAAAATCCTCACTTTCATAACCACATTGTGAAAACACTTTGAGTGCCATGCCTGCCCATTCCACTACACATGTAAAACTCATTATTAGAATACCTAAAAAAAAAGGTTTGATTTTGGTGGGATTTTTTTTAACCCCTTAACCCCCTCCCCCCTTTCCATCCCAACTCAGTTGCGTTCTACTTATCCTCACATTTCTGGCAGGGGTACGCACCATGGTCGGTGCTGGGGTGGGCATGATGGCGTGGGGGAAGGGCGTGAAGGTGTGCTGGTGGGTGTGCTGGTGGGTGTGTTGGTGCTGATGCTGATGCTGATGCTGGTGCTGGTGGAACTCAGTGCGTAGGTAGGGCGGAGGGCCCAGTGAGGCACCGCGGTCGGCGCTCTGGGAGGCCAGGAAACGCGTGTTGAGCTCCTGGCGCAAAAGGTCTTGCTCTGGAAAAATGAGAAAAAGAGAAGGGAGGATTACCACTGGATTTGTCAAGCATTTGTACGCAACACACCCTGAACATGTAAATTAGATTTCTCATTTCGCTGGGTCCTGCTGGAAAAACCCTCTCAAGGACCTCGGGGGGCCCGAGACCTCAGTGTGGGAGCTACATATGTCAATAAATAGTCCCGACAACCGGGAAATGGCCATGATTATCAGCATGTCGTTTTAAATTTAAGTGAGGCTTGAGATGATTAAAGCTGTCTGACTGCTGGAACTGTCAAACGCTGTGATTTGATACACTACAGTACAGCTCCTCTGAGACAACATCATCTGATATTCTAATAACCTCTGTGCAGCTCGTGAAGAAAGAATGGATTTCAAGAAATCACCGGCTTTTCTTCTAAACCCAACAAAACCTGCCTTAAGAGATTACATCTCCACCACAGTAACCTTATCCTTTCTATTCCACTGTGACTCACTACAATATTTTCTGCATTCATTTGAAGCTTTATTGGGCTGAGAGTAGGGCTGGAATTTTCTCCTCATAAAAATTTCATTAGTATCTTTTGAACAAAGTCCAGCTTTCTCCATTTCATATCGACCAAATTGATTTCTTGCACGTGAACACCATTCCAGGTGAAAGTGGAAGTTCTAGGAACGTCGCTAAGGGCAAGCGTGCGAACCCCCCCCCCCCACAATGACCCTGACATTTAGCTCACAGCACCATGCAGAAATGTGCACAGGGTCTGTAATGGCTTTTGCAATGTGGCCTGACTTGCTGGTGGATATTACTGTTGTGAAGAGAGTCTATCAATCAAAGCATCACATAGTGTGAACTTGAACTGTCCACACAGCTATAAACTCACAAAACCCCAGGCATGGAAGACATTCAGATTATCTTGGACTCTGTTGTTTGTTTCTTTAAATAATTACCAGAGTAACATTCCATCTGTCTCTGCATCTCAAAAGCTGTAAGATTAAACTCGGCTTTGAAATGATTCCTTCGCACTTCTCATATGTCTCAACTGTCCCGTCGACCTGCCACAACAGCTGGTTGACATTTGAGTCTGCCTGTTGTTTTCTGTCAGCTGACGGCGGCAACCTCTGCCACGCCATTTGGGGGCAGTGTTGAGATGAGCAGCTGTGATGTTTACCTGAGTAGGCACTCCCAGCAGCAGGATGTCCGGGTACTGGCAGGGTGCTAGACGTAAGTGGTGGTGGTGGAGGCAAGGCCGCTGGAGGAGCGAACATATTGGGGTGGTGTGGGTGCGGCGAAGACTGCAAGGCAGGGGGGAAGTTGTGGGGGGTGTTCTGGTTGGCCGCCAGGGGCAGGGGGAAGGTGGAGGCTGCTGCTGCTGCGGCCGCCGCAGGAGGAGGTGCGAGGTGGGGGAGGTGCAAAGAGGTAGCAGGGGGCCCGTGGGGCTTGGTGCCTGGGGTGCTGCTCCTGCTGCTGCTGTGAAGAGCGAAAGGGAAAAAGGAAAAAAAAAAGAGAAAGATGGAGAAAGGAGCCAGGTTAAGTCAGGCACGATCAGTCAAAATTAACACTTGTTCCTCCACATCCCCTCATCTCCATCTGCTCTGACATTCATTTCCCAGCACAGTGTTTTCACACTTCAACTGTCCTCCATTTACAAACGCCTCCCTGCCTTTCTCTTGTGCTTCACAGAATCCAGGGCAAACATGATCCGCGAAAACACCACATTCACAACACCCTCAGATGCAAATAAACCACCGCTGGCAAGCATAACAGAACAAGCATCTGTCTTTGAACGGCTTCTGTTAAGGCACTTCCTCCAGAGCCAGGTAGTGAACATGTGCATCGGAAATGGGATGAGAGGGAGAGAGGGTGTGTGTGCATGTGTAAGCAAACAGTCTTTTGTAGTGTGTGTGGGTTTTCCCTGGGGGCAGTCACGGAGCCCGCGTCTCCACAGCTCCACACACTAAGCCTAAAAGCTCATTTGCAGCACTCGCTCTTCGCTGTGGGCCCCGGCTGTGATTATTCATAGTGGGTGCCAGGCCCTGTTGGCGCACTGGCAGACTGGCAGGGCTGGCACAGGGAGAGGGGGGCCAAGCCAAGTCCTGAGAGCCTGCAAGGCAGAGCTGTTGTTGGGACTGAGTGGGTTCTGAAGGAGCTATCCCGGAGTCTTAAATTAATGGAGAGAGCCTCGTAGGCATCAGTGCTTCTCAAAAGATATTGAAGACAACAGACTGAACTCAGACCTGCACTAGCTCTATTGTTCTTATTTTAAATAAAATGGGAAAGTGAAATTCTGCTGAGGATTCTTTATAGCTTGAGAAAATTAACTACCCACTTAAGTTTTTTTCTGTTTTTGTATTTTCAAAGATGAATATCACAACTTTGAGCCAATTTTTCTCCTGTTCTAGTGCACAAACAACCTCTCATCAATAAAATAAAAAACAGTCTGGTACTGATTCAAAATTGTATTAAACTACACATACAGCCATACATAGACTGTAACTGATTTGTGCTTGTATTTATCTGAAGGCCCAGTGACAGTGTGGGTGGCTAATAAATCAGAGGCACTCAGGGCACAGTGCGGACCCTTTATTCCGTTGTTAATAATCAGTGCTACTGTTTGGCCCAGGGACTTCAAGCTCTGCCTGATAGCAATTTACATACTGATCGTGCATTGTGTGCACTTTCAGCTCAAGAGATATTTTACTATTTTCAAGTGTGTGTGAGTGTGGAGGTTTTTTCTGTACTGCACACAATTTTCCGCATCAGAGCGCATGAGGACATGAGAGACGTGAATGTTTTTTGTAATAAACTGGCCCGTTGATGTGTGAGGTTGTGTATTAGCCTTACCTGTGACCGTTGAGGTTGAGGCCGTTGTAGGCAGAAAGGGGGCGGGGGTGGCAACGGGACGGGGGCCGGTGGGGCCCTGCCTGACTGGGGTGCTGTTGGTGAGGGTGATGGGTGGGGAGGGCGGGTGATGGCGGGTGTGGGTGAAGGCTGGGCGTTGGTGGGGGCCGGGGATGGGACAGCAGATCAGGCTGGTGCTGGGGCCGGGGAGGGGGGGGTGGCGAGGGCTCTTGGCCCTGAGCGAGAGGCAGGGCTGCGGGCGTCTGAGGCCTGGGTAGAGCCTCTGAACGTTGGGGCGGGTGTGATGAGGCCGGGGCCTGGTTGGGGCCGTTTGTCTGGATCCGACAAGGGGAGAGGGGCTGGGGGGCGGATGGCTTTGGCTGTGGCTGAGGCAGGGGCAGGGCTTGTGGGGGTAGAGGCTGACTCGGGGTACTGGATGCAGGGGGTTGGGGGTCCCTGCAGCTCTCCTGGCTCCTCTCCTGACTGCGCTCTAGGCCTGAGACCTTGAGGAGGCCCGGGCCATGAGGCTCCTGGCTGCCATTGGTGGAGAGCACATCGATGCCAAAATCTGGAACTGTGAAAAACAGAGAAAAACAGTGTAAAAATCTCCAATAAAAATTCTTAGTTTCCAAGTTTGTGGCCCTTTTGAAAAACAAGGACAAATAAACAAACAGTAAAAACAGACAAACAGTAGAACGACAAGCACAAATTTTCCCTTTAGAGTTGATGAGTATCAAGTAACCACAATTGTAACTGATTAGAACCTACTGGAAGTCAGACACGTAACAAGATTTTCTGACATACATCAAGCACAGATGATGTGTATACTGCATAAGGACCTCTTTTTACTCAGGTAAGTGAACTGTGCAGTTGCAATCTCCAGCTTTAGCAATGTTAAAGCATTTGTGTATGTTTGAGCTACAGGCCTTTAACAACCCTGAATTAATTGCCACCTCCTCTGCCATGCTTCAAGCTGACAGTGTCACAAACTGACACACATGTTTTTCTAGTCTTCCTCCTTATGCTGACACGCCCTGCTGGGCTGTGCAGCTGTTCGGGCACAAGCACTAAATCCTGAGCCCTTTCACACAGCTTTTAACACCATCCCTGGGGAGGGACTGCACAACTGATGTGTTTTTCTTTTCAATGCTAAATCAAGTTGCATTGTAAACAAAACAAAAACACCTAAGGCAATTTTTTCACCTTGATAACAGAACTTCCATTTGCAGGACAAATTCAAAAAGTTCTGGCCATTGATACATCTCACATCTATAACACATAGAAACAAGCGTAGCTGAATAATTCTCAAATTATATTTAACTCGGGAAACACTGATTTTTGTTTTTTAACAAATCACAGTGATTACTGTGCAAGGTAGAGGCCACTGCTGGATAACAACACTTCACTGATTCACTTTTTTGCAGGTAACATGAAGGACAGGTGCTCATTTAGCTTACTGTCTGACAGGGTGAGGATTAATTTTATATATTTCCATTTACTGCCAAAACCCAGAAATTACCTGCCATTAGAAGCTGTCGTTGGACTCCATTATGTCCAAAGTGTGAATTAATCCAGAGAATGAATAATAACCACCGCAGAATGTTGAAGTCACACAGAACAATAGCTAATAAGCTCTGTCCTGGGTATTTCTCTGCAGGGACCTCCTCCTACAGAACAAAGTGCTCAGACATCAGCAGTCAGCTTTGCTGCTCCAGAGGCAGAGAGGCTCATGGGAGATGACAGTGCATACATAAACTGTAATTAACTCTCCCCGGGCCTCAGGGGGGGTTGGGGGCAGGAGCGAGGGCTCCTCCTCCCCCTTGGGGAAGCCAGCTAAATCCTTCACCTGCCAAATAGGTGTGGATGGGACCCAATCCCCCCAGGCCCATGCAGCAGCCAGCACCGCAAAACTGCAGCCTGTCACAGCGGGTTTCTATCTCTCTGACACACTACTCCCTCCAGACTAACTCCATGGGGAGCAGGCTGAGCTAACAGGGCTCTTACAGAACCTTTCTCTATTAGCATTAAAATGCTAAGTAGGGTTATAGCAACCCCATGTGCATGTGATATTGTAGTTACACGTGAGGCGGAGATAATTCCTGATGCACAATCAATATCTACAATAACAACAATTGATTTCTGCTTTGTGTCGGAGAGCTGACTGGGACACCTGCCAGCCTCTTAGGAGACAAAAGGCACACTTTGCCAGTTTGAAGTGTTTGTGTAATAGTCCCTGTATGTTTTCTCTGGGCAAGATAAGAATTTAAGTTTCCTAATTATTTATAAAGACATCTGATAAAAATTAACCAAAGCTTACGCAGAAACATTCTCCATTCTTTGGTAATCTGCAACCTAAACATATTACTGTTCAACACTGACTTGCATCAGTGAACAAGAAAGCCCAGCAGCCCTTAAATCCATCTCCCTCATCCATGTCAATCTTCTCTACTTACAAATGCTATTACCGGTCAAGAGAGACTGCTGCTGGCAAACAACTCTACCGCAGCAGACGGGAAGAGGAGAAATTCCCAATTCTCAAGTCTCCCGCTGCACCTCTCAGTCCCTGAGGTCTACAGCTTGTTTTGAGAATGTGCTAGCACGCTAAAAAGAAGGTGTCTACTCTGGTCATAATGAAGACTCAAGGGCCGGGCGATGCGGGGAAGAAGAGAAGCGGAGTATACACCAGCTTCTCTCCCACGAGGGTTCATTTGTCAGTCTTCCTCATCCCTGGAAACAAATAAGTACAATTCCCCCTTGGGTTGATCAAATATGGAGTGCTGCTGTTTCACAACGTTTTAGTCGTATTTCGGTCCTAGCTGGTTTGTCTATCTGGGTGGATTGAGGAGCGGAGCCTTTAGATGTGTGGGTTAGTCAGAGAGGCAAAAGCTAGAGGCCAGATTTAAGAAGTGAAGGGGTTACAGGAGGGCTTTGTGAGGGTCTGCTGGGTGTGTGTGTGCAGGAAAGCCATTCATTAAGGCTGGATGTCAGGGGACCCAGCGAGGGGCTTAGGGGGATAACTCATTATCCCTGGGTGAGCCATCTCCAACTAAGTGCATTAGCTGCACACACCACCACTTCTGATTTATATCGCCCTACATGGTTAGAGCTACACTGCAGCATGTAATCATTAGATAGGCTACAAATCTCATCTGGCTCAACTTTTCATCTCACCTTTGTTGTTACTGTCCTGCAGTGAACCACAGCTCATTAGTGCCATGCATCTGTATTTACTGTGAGCATTTTTTAATACGCTGCTTATATCATATTGAGCCTGCAGGGTTAATAGGCCTGTGAATTGGTTGGTTAATGGTCCCTCATCAGCTAGGTGTTTGGATTGGTGCAGCCATGTGCAAGATGAATGGCTCAGATCTTTATCTTCGCACAGTGCTATGATCCTCAGAGGGAGAGACAGAAGGCCTGTCAAAGTGAGATGCAGGGTGTTAGGAAGTTTAATATGGTGTTAGGTCATTACAGCAGTACATAAGGAGATTAATTTAGCATATTACATTTCAATGTCATCCCTGAATACATCCTGGCCCATATAAATGATTAACAAACAAGTACCAACAACATCATCTTTTTAAAGTGCAACTGACAGGCCAGCACCTGTCTTTTTGAAAAATACATTAGCGGATAACTCGAGCCAAAACTGCATTGCTAATCTCTCTCTCTCCTTCTCTCTATCATGTGAGGGTTGTTGGATATGACAGCCTACACCTGAGCCCAAAGACATCCTGTTAAATTGATGGCTGTTGAGACCTCTGTGACATCCCAAGCCTTCACTGCTTGCCGTCATCCTGTCCATCCTATACTCCTCAAAATAGCACCTCGACGCATTCTTAACCCTCACACTCATTTATGGGATTTCATCCAAGCAGAGGTCACATAGCTCCAATCACACAAAACCAACGACAACCTAACACATAGCAGGAACCACAAGACTGACAGCTGAGCCTCTGCTGCTGTGTAAATGTCAGAGCTGGGCACTGAGCTGAGGTGAAATGCACAGAGTTCTGAGCCTGATGAACTGATGCTGGTGCTTTAGAGATGAGGCCGCTGTCTGACGGCCTCACAGTCAAACCTGCAGAATCCAGTGTGATCATGGGAGATAAATTTGTCAGGTCTTTATCTAAAAATCACCTAATAACCACATTTGTCAGATAATTTGGTCAAGTTTCAAAATGTAATATGATGGGAAAAAAATAAAGTAAAACACAAATACCTAATTGTTTAAGCACTAAAATATATGTACCTCCCCTCCATAAAATACACTGACAAGTGAAATGGAACTAATTATAACATGAAAGTAAAGGGTCTTCCAAAGGGCAACAACAATTGTTACCTGAAATTGCATTTTTTTGTCCATATTGGTTGTTGTTTAACTTGGATGATCGTCGCTACAATTGTTTGTTTAACACATCAGTAGTTAGTAACAAGTCTCAGTCTACAGCTGTGTGAGGCCGTTCTTAAACACAGTAGTGCTTTATTCCAAGTACTAGCCGTGTATGTCACCATCTATCTTAGCATGTTAGTATATTAACTACTTAGTAGCACTAAACACAAAATACAGCTGATGTTAATCATTATTTCTGCATGTACTTGTAGAAATAATGATACTGTGCACCTGCCGGGGGCACCAGATTAAGTCAGGGGATCGCTAAAGTCATTAATCCTCATTATTTGAAGACATGAATGTCTAAACAAAATTTAATGGACTCATCTGATAGTTATTGAGATATTTAGGTCTGAAAGAAAGTGTAAGAAAAACTGGCCAACATTGCTAACCATGCCGCCATGCCGTTTTAAAACACTAATATACTATATATTACATTCTGTATTTACACATGGTGGGTTTTAAAATTATTTTGCTATTTCACCTGGAAGTCAAAATCTGTACCATGGCAGCATTTAGTTTAGCCTGGAATTTGAAGAATGGCCTTTCCAAAGAAGGGTTGACAATGTTTAAACCCAAAGGTCTTCAATGTTCCACTCATTCACCGTCACCCCTGCAACTCCAGTTTTCTGTCTCTTTCAGGCATTCTCCACCTCATTTCCTCCTGTGTAGCAGTGAGCAGAGTCATGTCCAAACCTCTCAGACCACACAGCACTTACAGAGTCAACACTTTTGCCACACTCCAGCTGAGACAATGCACTCGTTGAAAACTGTACAATGATGCCAGTGAATCATAAACAGATTATTTTGGTCTACAGACAGTCTCTATAAAACTGTGTGGGTTGGAGAGGCCGGACTTGCAGCAGGTACAATGGCAGTGTTGTTGGAAAGGGGCCACATATTTTCTGCCTTTCACTTTGTCTTTTTCCTCCACGGACAACTTCATCCCCTCAGAAAACAGAAAAATAAACAAAGGAAGGCGAACAGTTTGCTCAAGTTGAAGCAATTACACTGAACACTGAACAAGAATTTGTGGCCATCATCGAAAATTCTATCTCGTATTGGTATGTCTCAGTAAACATTAATTACAATCAGGATCTCTGTGCTGAGCCGGGCTTTCAGAGGCTGGCTAAATTAAACATCCCTTAAAATATTCACAGTCCCCAGTTATGCACAACGTTTTAAAAAGAAAATCTGGCCTCAGGCCTTAGTCTGGAAACCATTAAAAAAATAAAGGAGAAAAACACCACCAACTTGCTTCTCTTCAGTTTCAATATTTTGTTTGACAACAAAATTAGAGTTGTAATTGAGCATCAAGCGTTGACAGTGGTCTGACCTCAGGAGTGGTTTAGACAGCATATGTTCCCCAGAGCGCGTCTTGGTGAGAAACCAGGTTCTGTTTATTTGTTCTTAATGAAGTCTGCAGTTGCATTAATGGCAGACATCTTTAA
This sequence comes from Acanthurus lineatus, assembly GCA_029814665.1. Taxonomy (NCBI): domain Eukaryota; kingdom Metazoa; phylum Chordata; class Actinopteri; order Acanthuriformes; family Acanthuridae; genus Acanthurus; species Acanthurus lineatus. Next base: position 4,920,830 of record JAPZDV010000006.1, on the reverse strand, counting down.
CAGATCTCCCTCCCACACAGAGGAGAACAATAAACAGCAGGCGGCCAGTTTCTGTTAGGGCTCGCCCTCACTCATGTCCATAAAAACCTCAGTCCCCTACGAATCTATCTGTGTGTTTGTGACTTAACAGTAAATCACTTTATACTCACTTTTGTAATGCTGTTTGATATAATAACCCTTTTGTACATACTCAGTCTTTCCTTCTCCAGTGTTTCTCCCTCTCGTGTGGGAGCTCAGTGGAATACCCTGGAGTTCACATTAGTGGATGACATCTGAGCTCGGCTCCCTCATCTATAGGACTGGAGGTTGCTGTGAGATCTCTGATGTTCTAATACGCCTCTCTGGTGCCCGAAGTGGAGACAGTTCATGTCGCCAAAGTTCTCACATTAACCAAGGGATTCAGTTTCTCATTCGCAAAGACAGCACCCACAATGCATCTCCACACAGGCTCTACATGACTGTGAGTTTGGAGTTACGCTGAGGAAGTGGTTAATTCCTACTATATCTGCCATGCTAAAAGGTAAAGGCTAATACAGTGTTAATGTATGTAATGACGGTGGGTAGAAGAGCTAAGACTTGCACTTCAATGATCAGTTCAGTTCACAGAAAGCTAAAAGCCTGTGTCGGTAAACCTAGCTTGGGAGCTCTCTCCCTGATCTCATAGCCAAAGCCTCTGGAGAATCTCCAGTCTATTAGCTCCTTATCCCTCCCGTTTTCAGTCCTGAAGACTTTAACAGCATTAGCTGCACTGAGAGTGGTTACACCACACTCACTGTGATGCCCCCCTGGTCTCTCCAGAGAGTCAGAGCACCTTACAGCAATGAGTCCACTGCTCACAGGCATGCATGCTCGACATGCTCCCAATGGGAGCTCAGTGAACTGGGGCCTGACAATGATGGACGCTCCCCTGTTGGCCTTCCCAGACTCTCCGTCATGTCAGCAGCTCTCTAAAACCAGAGCCGAGAGGGGTGTTAGGTTACACACCATGGACATCCCGCCGTGTGGAGGGTCTTGGACTGGAGCTGTTTTATTAGTGCAGAACTCCCAGGGGTGGCTGGGAAAGAAGAGAGGAAAGCTAAACAGAAATAAGGGGGGGGAGGGGTGGGCTGGTGGTTGAGCAGGCCAACTATTCTGGCAGCGAGAGCGTGACATGTGTAGTCTTCCAGTGAGAATACCACAGTGTGCTGATATCCCCCCACAGTAACACAAACCGCTGCTTTAACAAGCCGTGATTGAGCAAACGGCCAAAAGCAGGAGGGGGGGGGCAGTTGTTAAGCTGCCTTTTTAACATCTATATTTCATGCCTGTCTCGTTTAGTTTATGAATTTCATATTACAAGACGTGAGTCAAAGCAAGCACGTTTGTAAATATAAATAGTGTTAGTATACGCAGTGATGTAATGCTGTGTGCGGTTACCAGAGACATAAACCCCTGACTCCTCTTTTAATATAGACTGTCTGTGCCTGTGATCCTCTGTGAAATGGTAGCAATCTGGGGTAATTGGGCTTAGTAAGCCACTGAATGCTCTGAGCTCTTCTGACAGATGCAAGGCCATAGAAGAGCGGCTGCCAGACCAGAGAACAAGCACTTGCACATGTTTGTATAGGTTTCTCCTCTGCACTCAGAGTGTAAGAGACAAACAGAGGACAGAAAAGAGCTGAAAGGAAAACAAACATGCTCTGTCCTGTCTCTTACCTTTGCTAGTATCCATCCACGCTCCATTCACACTCTGTCTGGTAGGACCATTATGCTCTGTCTCCTCTCTCTCGAGTCATAATAAAGCCATTTACTAACAGAGAGCTGCAGCAACAACACTCTTCACCAACAGAAGCTCTGATTACAACTGCTCCTGTAATGGCCCTTTAACTGGTTCTGCGTCTTGCTTTCACTTCTCACCCCACCAGCATGTGAAAAATCTGCTGCCTTCGACAGCCCCTGAGACTTAAATGTTTGGACACTGTCCCACAACATTGCTCCCTGAAAGCACTGCCGCCATCTTTGAGTGCACATGAGGATGTATCTGTGGGATCAGTGGCTGCAGGGTGTCTCATTTCCAGCTCGGCTCTGGAGAACAAATCTTTATATATCCCTGAGGGTGTGAGGTCAGGCTGGAGGGAACGTAATGGGAGAAGAGCTGGGTCAGGGACTCGATGACGGGCATGTTGGCACAGGTGACCACCAGAAGAGGTGGGTATAAAGCCGGCTAAGGGGCCAGATCTCTCCTGCCAGGGGCCTGTGCAGGACAGCCCTCAAGGGGACACTCGTTGCCTGCGGCTGACAGATCCTCCACAGGTTTGGCTGTCAAGCTGAGGCTCACTGAGGCTTTGAAATAACAGCAGCGTGTAATGAGGATCCATCCCATCCAAAGCAATTGGTCAGTGTGCTGTAAAACTATACCGAGAGACAAGGCAGCTGTGGAACAAGCCAGAGCATTTGACCTCAAACATGTCACATGTACCTAAGCCATCTGAGGGGGCTTCTCACTGGGCCTGATATCTCTACTAGTGAGGAGTGAGAAATAGTATGTGGCCATTCTTTGTGTAAACGTTGTTCCCATGAGACGCACACAGAGCGTAGGGGCTGCTGAAAGGCCCATGTCTAGCATGTCTGCTAGCATCTCACTTCCTAAGCCAGCCATTAAATTTTTGCCCCCTAAGACGGGTCAGTCTCATAGTTGTGTGCACACTTTTCCAAAAAACAACACAGCACTGCTGTGAATTTAGACAATATGTTCAAGATTAAAGGGTAGATGTGCCCTCAGTAAAGTCCTCCTATCCCTGTAAATCATTCCAAAATCCTTTTTAAGCATTTGATAAATATTCATTGTGTGTATTCTCTAACAAATGAATTAAATATATTTCCTTCCACATAGTACATTTGCAAAGATGATTTTTTAAATGGATTGCAAGCTCCTGACTCACATCAAAATAAAAATGTTTCTTTGCCATTGCAAAGCTCATCTGCTTTGATTTGCTTAAGTGTGTCCTATTCTTCTGGGTTGCATTGCACCAATGTAACTAGCTGTCCACTAATGTCCGCCTATCCTTAAGGAAACAGGAGCTTTCAAGACTCAAGTGAAATAAGGTGGCACATTAAATACTATAACTTAAGACTGATATGTCATAAAAATTCTTTGACGTGCTGTCTTGATCCGATAGTGCTGTTCATAGCACATGAAGTTAAACTTTATCAAATCATTCACCCAGAGCAAAAATAAATTAAAAAAAGAACATCTAGATTTACAAAACTGAAAATTTAGGCCATGTGTCACCATAGCTTAGGCATTTCACAACACTGACAAACACTGCAGCATGTGTTTCTTGTCAGTCACTGCGGCAGCTTGGCGGCACAATAGACGATCACCTGTTCAACCATCAAACTTGGAACACAGATATGCTTAAATCTCAATTACAGTCACATGCTCATAAAAATCCCACACCCGCTCATAAACACCTTTTTTGTCACTCTTTTTCTCCTTCTGTCTCACACACACACGCATGCACATGCTCACACACACCCACACTCACACCACACATGCACACACACACCAAGCACATGCACACAAACACAGACACGGACACAGACACCCACACATAAACACACCACACACAGAAACTCTACCAGTCAACAGGTCCAATGCCACCCTGGTTGAGGTGCATGTACTGCTGCTCTATGTCGCCTGCCTGGATCTGTTCAGTGTTGTCCTGTCCTCCATGAGGCCCTGTCAGCCTGTCAGCTAGGCCCAGTGGACTGTACCAAACCAAACAATGAGGGGTGTCTCTTAATTGTACAGCTGGTTCCTCTAAGATGACAGACAGCCTTGGGTCTCTCCTTCTTTTGTTTAACACTCTCGACTTGCATCAAGTAGTGTTGTTGCTCTGCACGTCCTCTGTGTCAAGTGTAGAAAAACCCCTGTGTCTGTCTCTTTTGCTTCTGCTCTTTCCATTCCCCCTCTCTCCCTTCAGCCAGGAAGCAGAGTAGGAGAGTAACTGGCTCAGAGCAATAAGGAGAGTGACAGCTCGAGCTGACACACTGACACCACCATGATTTCACTGGGGAGAGAGGCATGGAGGGCTGGAAAGAGAAATCTGTCCCGAGAGAGTCATCAGTCTGGGCCTCTTTCATTCTCTTTCAAATGGAGCCAACTGGTTGTACTCACATACACACTGCACATACAGGCGGCTTGCAAGGATCAGATTCAATAAAGCCTGCGCTGAGAGTTGAAACCATATAAGAAAAACTCGTTCCAGAAGGGTAATAGCTTGAATGCATGGATCAAATGACTGAAAATCTGTTGAAGTATCAATTTGCATGTAGCCTTTTCTGTCCTTAAATCTTCACTGGCATTACAGAAGCAGCCTATGTGTCTGTGTGCTTGTGTGTGCAAGCCTGTCAAGTGCCGTCTCATTACCCCCTCACTCAGGTTTCACTGCAGTCGGATTAGCGGGACACTCCGGGGCAGAACTGAAGCTGTTAATGGTAGTCTTCTCTCTCCTCTCCACTCCATTTTCACCCCTCCTTCCCGCTCTAGCCTAGAAATGCTGTGTGGTCTGCTGATGGTGTGGTAAACTCACCCATGGCTCACAAGTGGGGAATCAAGGAGATGTAACCAGGCCTAAGTTCTCACCCTCTTCCCTCTGCTTGCAGCTCTCTTTTTCAGGAAACCTCAGTGCAGCCACATCAACATGCTTTTCAAAATAACACCACAAATTAGCTGAGAGCTGTTGGCAAGCTTCACGGTGATGAGCAATGGCTGTGCAACTGCAATACTTGGCAAGGGAGGGTTAGTGTAGGGGAGGCTGGTTGGGATTTGAGCTGTTTATTTGAACTGCACTGTCGTCCAAACAGTCAGCTGCCTCTCTGCTCTCTCGTCAAGCCTCAGAGCTTAAGCTAGGATTGTGGTGTTGGTGGGGAGAGAACAACTTGATATCCCCCTTTGGGCAGCCGCTGCCCTGAGCTTGGGTTACTTTAGGGGAACAATGCGGCCTCTGTCCACGGCCTATTACTCGGCGAAGACATGGGCTCAGACAGGCTCGCTAGTGTCAGGCATGGCCAGGGGATTCATACATCACAACACCACACTGCACACTGACTGAGCGCAGGGTTTAGAGGAAAAAGCTTCCAAACATGGCTTCCCAGCTTTGCCTCTAAATGGCCCAGCAGAGCCCCCATCCTAAGCACGCTAAGAGCTAAACCAGACATGTAGCCCATACCAGCGCAATGGCCAGTTTGCAAGCGATCCCTTTTGGGATTTTGGTTTTTGTACAAGTGTTTACAGTAAAACCTGACACGTGGAATAGAGATTGGATGCTGGAACCCTGAAATCAAACAGCCCCCTCCAGAAGCAGCTTAATCTGTAACAGATGGTGACAGTCAAACGGATGCTGATGGGTTTGGGCAGGCTTCTAAGAACAGTGGCCAAAAGCCAGAGATGATGAACCAAAGAATTATGATAAAATGGAACATTGTGCAGTTTGTTAAACTTTGTTTATATCAAATACACATGCTCAAAAATTACATTTCCAGAATAACTTGGCACCAGACACATACATATCAGCCACCACAATTTTACCAAGTCCTCTCTGTTCACTCTGTTCTAAAGTTACGATATACAGTATTTTTAGATCACACCCAACACCAGGGGGCGATGTTGCACTAAAGGTCTGACAGCCCTGGCACCCCTAGTACCTGACCGTAAGCAGTCAGGCACCTGTGGAAATACAATGAAAAGAGGGCTGAGACAAATGAGAGCCAGACAATGTGTGTGCAGAGCAGAGAGACATGCAGGAGATCTGAGGGCCGCTGCTAACAAACTAGGTTCCTGCTCTGTAGTCCTCTCTAATCTACCCTGCGGCTCATCGGGGCTGTATTTTTGCCCTGCATATTTATGAGAATTAGAGAGGGTGAGAGAGGGGAAAAAAAGATAACCTCTTTTCTTCTGGGAGCAATTAAAGCCTTGCTTTCATCAGTCCTGATCAGAGTGTTCTGTCTCTCAGCTTTCGGTCTCTTTTAAAGGCTGTGTTTACATTTTTAGTTCTCACAGTACTAACCGTCCTCTGGTAGTGCAGCAGTGGACAGGCAAACAGAGAGCCTCCTTTACCCAACCTCTTCATTTTAAAACTGAAAACACCACAGTTCTAAGACACTAATAGACAGTGTTGAACCTCAAAGTCTGACAGTAAGCTTGTATGGGAGTACTGAACTAATAAAACTGTCCCAGTCCAGGACCCTCCACATGTGTATTCATGCAGGATTAAAATAGCTTACACTGATGGTCATTCACTTGATGCAAGAGTCAAAAATGTTTGAACATGAGGGCAACATTCTAAAATGTCCTAAGAATCCAATAAATGCTTTACAAAGTTTAACATTTTTTATTTGGGCTTGTGGCTTCTTGTCTTAGTCAATAAACTCTTCATGACCACATAATCCAAATGGGTGGTTCAATAAACTTTGGTTCATCACTTCCCATGTTCATCAGGGGGATTTTTTTTTTTTCAAACAGAGACCAAATCCTACTTCATGCTGCTAAAGCAACAGCAGCACTGCTGGGCTGAATCGTTTCACAGTGAACAGTAACATCTTATCCGCTGTGTTAATCCCATCTCCTTTTTAGTACATGTGTCTGCAAAGCTGCTACGCTGCATTTCTGGGACACAGCCCTCAAGTTATTCACCATAACCAAAATCTGTGTGCTAGAATGACATCATATGAGGCAGCGGCGCTTTCTTAAAGACACTGAGATGTAGAGAGGCGGTGAAATGGAAATGCCTGGAGGGAGAAGACCTCAGACCCATATGATAGATGGAGATAGACGGAAGATCATTCCAGACCAGCACTCCTGCTGTCATGCATGCATTAATGCGCTCACACACCCGTATGCACATACATCTCTAAGCCACCATGAGGCCTCATTAAGACCGTCTGCTCTCTCCCTCTTTGGCAATGTCACCTCTGCTGCAGGGACCAAAGACTGACACAGGTATAATTGGCCTGAACACACCAACAGTGCGCTGGGAAAGGCTGGGTCTCAGTAAGTGGTTTTTGTGTGTGTGTATGTGTGTGTGTGTGTGTGTCATGCTTTGACCCTGTTAATGCTGCACAGTTGGCAGGAGAGTGGCTGATGTCACATTGGATCAGTGGATACTGGTGATGGTGATGGAGGGAATACCTCTCCTGGGAAGAGGAGACTGCTGCTTTCAACACCTCCACTCTCCATATACTTCCATTATTCTGAAGCATCTCTATTGTCAGTGAATGTCAATGACATTATGATGCTAAAACATCAAAAAGGAAAATGTTTTAAAAGAGAATATTCTTCTCTCTGATCCTGTGGGTGAAAAACCATACTGTTACAATTAAAACAGGACTTTGGAATCAGCCAAGACAAAGAAATCTTATGTCTTTCTCATTATAGTCCTATATATTGTCTTTGTAACCAAACCAGATTTCCAAATAAACTCAGAACTTTAAATAAATCCTTCTACTTTACCTAGACTAACAGAAAATATGCCACAGAGCGTTACCTCAGAGACCAGAGAGAAACAGACATGTACAGTATACAGCTGCTCTCCGTTCAACCCTAACTGGCTGCTAAACCTCCACATATCTCAGTGTGGCAGACACAAGGGGGCCAGGAGGAAAAGTAAGGTCTTTCACTTTGATCTCTGGAGTGCAGCCCATTTAAATGTTTGTGTTTGAGATGTAGACCTTTAATTTTGGCCTGATGGGTTCCAGGCTCCTTGGGGTTAGCCTGGCATGTCGGATATAGGAGTGTTTACACAGTCTCCCTTCAGCTCTCCTGGTGCTGAAATAAGTGCATTAAGATGGATGGATTTACTTAGTCTCTAACCTCGAGACTCAGGGAACAAACTCTGAATGACCTCTTTGTGTTGCTGGAGGGGATGGAAGGCAACTGGCCCACACTGCACACTGTATGTGTGTGCAGCATCAAAAGAACATTCACAACATCTCCTTAAAAACTGATGCTCAATCAACAAACTTCCACTGAGTGGCCACCAATTAGACTCCTGGTCTCACATTCAGTATCACCCAACTGAGTTATTTAGCAAAACTTCCATAATTAGACCTGATTTGCATATATTATGACAGTAACAGGTGACTGAGGAAGAAGAAAAAGGATTAATTGTGTTTTAAAAAAAAAGAAATCATAAGGATGCACAGTGGTCTGAATGTGCTCTGCCTGGGCTTCAAACCTGACTGACAAATCTCTTCAAGCCACAGTATCAATTAGAGTACATAGAGTTTATTTGTCTCAGTCTTTGAAGGGATTGGATTGTTAGTTTCTCAGTTAGTTTATTGCATTCTGCAAATAAAAAAAGATTTTCCACATTTTACATGACAGTTGTGCTTTCAATCTTGACAGAAAGCTTAATAGAAAACATTTTCGGCTATAAAAGTGCAAACGTGCCAAAAGTAAGATCCATTTTACAGGAGTTGAAAGACTAATCCCTTCAAGCCCAGATCAGGACTAATGAGCTGTGATCAACATTTAAATGTGATTTTGAAATATGTTCAGTTGCAAATGTTGCCATATTTCTCTGCCTACTGACAGACACAGTAAATGTGAGCTGTAGACTTGAGAGGTTGGACCGCTGTTTGCAACAGCAAGACAGTAAATCAGCCAGAGCTAGCCTTGATTTGTTAACCTTTGTTTGGCTGCGTCAGCAGATGAAGCATGGCTGGAGCGGCCCCTTTCATGGTCATGAAATACAGCCTCTCTCTCTGTAGTTGCAGCCATGGAGAGGAGGTAGAGGAGGGGCTCCTTCCTACTGTGCAGCACAGGATATTGAGCTTCCTTTACCCCAAAGAGACACCTTAAATGCTCTGGCGGGGGATGGGTAGCCAAGAGAAGCGAAGACCACTGGGGAAACGCCAGGAATCTGTTTCAGTGATGTATCTTTCAGACTTGAATCCTTCAGATCCCTGTCTTATTACTCAAAACAAGCACGGTTATTAAATATCAAAAGAGCATTTTGATTTGAATTAAGCTTGTGTTTGAGCCAAGACAACAACGATGCTTTATTTCAGCAGTTGTGCCTCTGGAGGGAGGGGGCGGTGACCTCTCTGTGACCTCCCAACCCCTGGCAGGGAAAAAGAGACTGTCCTTGACTGCAGCAGTTCAGAATGCACGAAAGGCCAGTGGTAGTCAGGTCATCTTTCCCCCTGCGCATCAGGTCAAGTTCCACAGGCAGCCCTGATTTCTTGACACACAAACCCACACAGACGGCAGAGGTCAGCACGAGGGCAGAACCGGGAGCCCGGGGTAGTAAACCAACACTGGGGCTGTGAAAGGCCAACCTTCTCTTTCCAGTCCGCTGAATGAGTTAGGGAGCTGCCTGGGTGATTTGTGGCGTGATTGGTGCTCTCTATATCACTTGAGATTACAGCAGGTGGCAGCCCACAGCCTGGAAACACACACAGCTCTATCACCAGTCCACCTCTCAGGAAACAGAGAGAGAAAGAGGCAGAGAGAAAAACAAGCCCTCAGCTTCCTCCCACACAGCAGTAATACGCTCACAGGCAATTTTGCTGCCAGCAGAGCTCTCTATGACAATCCTGGGAGCTCTTCAGCTCTGATATCTGCCACAAAAGTTCACCTCCGCTTTTCTCTTTCCACTATTTTTTTAAACAATGCCATCAGCGCTGCAAATTACACCTTCCACATCGCACATTATTCTCTCCCCCGGTGACAGACGCACTCAAGCCCGACACACTTCACCAGCGGCGCTCTTCACGCCGGCGTCAGCCCCGGGTCTCGCTGTAGCACCGCTTCATTTTCACATTAACTCCAGTAAAGCATGGTGAAATCAGCGTCGTGCTGAGGGGGGAAACTGAGAATCACTACACTGTGCACTTCAATTCACCCGCACGCTGAACTTGGTCTCACATCGTAGACGCAGCTGCTGGAAATGTCTCATGAGGAACTAGCTTCTCCAATAAATCTACCAAATGAACTCCTAGCAAAAAACCTTAAGTGCTCATTCTCTTCACCCTTTAACTGAAGATGTTTCTGATTTTGACCGACCATTGGTTTAAAAAGGACTTTTGTTAATACATATGCGGGTAAAAAGCAAATTATACATGGTTTAGCATTAAAACATCACTTATTGTAGCATTGCTTTCTATTCTACTTCTTATTGTCGATTTTCTTTCTTTCAAAAATCCTTTCTATTCTATATTGACTATCTAGAAACTTAATGGTTCACTGATGAGAACATTTTCAAGCCTACTCTTGATAAATGGCACTGCAGAGCTTTTTAAATGTCATCCAGCATTATCGTTATCTTGCTGCTGGGGCTTATGCTCAACAAACAATGCACAGCGAGCTCAGTCTCTGCTCTCCAATGACCTGGCTGAGTCTCTGGGAAGGCTTGTGGATTGACAGTATCATAAAGGACGGGAATGTAGCAGAGTGACAAGATATTACTGCCCTGGGACACAGCTTTAATCATTTGATGGATCTGTCTGCAGGCCTTTGTGGTGACACACTGTGTGGGTTTGTCATCATCAGTATCAGTACAAGCCAGCACTCCGATCCACTCCCTGGACAGCAGTCATAGACTTAATAAGACTTGGTTACCGATTTCCACCTACGGCACCTTGGAGGCAGCTTACACTTTGGAAAAGTTGTTTATTTCACTGGTGGCCAATAGACTACACTGCATCTTTTTGACTGGTGCTTACTCTCCTGCAGAGCAAATGAATTCAGGTTAGCTAGCTGACACCTGCAGGCTCATCGACAGCCGTGGTAATTAGAGCTAACATTTAATGACTCTTACTTAATGAAATCTATTCCTGGGCAAACTGAACCCAGAGTGAGCAGGAAAGACGGAAGAAAAGAGGAATGCAAGCAGGGAGTGATGGTGACTTTAAGCTTTATGTTAGACAACTGTGCACAGTTGAGGTGCAGCTGACACAAGAGGGGAGGAAAACAAATCATCGTCAGAAAACATAAAAGCTGCATTCTCATCAGTTGGATTTTTCTTTTTAGAATGCAGTGTAGGCCTCAGGCAGAAAGAGAGAAAAAAGCCACTGTGGCTTTTGAGGGAGCATGAAAAATACACTGTAATTACTGAGTAGGTGAGAAGGCTATGAGATTAAAAGATGAGGGACCAGTACTAAGTCTTCAAAGAGACCTGAGGTTGCCCTGGGCTGATTTCCAGTCTTGCTGTAGAGAAAAAAGCCAACAGTCAGTCATTACCAAGGCTGCACATCAGCTGCTGAATTACAATGGCCTTATCAACGCTTTATAGGTCTAAAGCATAGACTTCATATTGTATAGTGGACAGAGCCATTGTAATGTTACTTATTGGTTCTTTGTGTGCCAATTTGAGAGTGTGGCATTATAGCGGTCGCCATCTTATTTTTATAGACCATATTTGGATTCGAGGGTGGAGACCGGGGGACTAAGCATTGCTAACAGTGACTGTGTGATGCCTAGCAGACTGCTAGCAGCCGCTGTCACTGAAAGCTGCCATGCCTTTAATTATGCAGAACTTAAAGCCCTAATTTACATGAGTGAGTTACAAAAAGTTCACCCCTGGCACATTTGTTGTAAACAGGGAAATTTTTATTTTTGCTGGTGGGCATTTTAATGTGGGATTATATGTGAATTGATTCGCTTTCTGAGTAAGCCTCAAGTGGCTATCGAAGGAAATGCAGTTTCTGATACTTTCATGTTGGCTTTGGAACTACATTTATGCCTTACCTTTGTTACAGTCAATCACATTATTGTTAATAATGATGACAATGAGTCTAAATTAAGCCTTCAGCTCATTTTTAACTACTAAGAAAACCAAACATTCTGTCACAGAAATGACAAGCTATTTGGTGTATTATTTTCTTGTTCTATACATCAACCAAGAATAATTTACACACTTAAGATTTTTTTTACAGTCACTGATATTTGGCACGTTTAGATCTTCAAAAGTCACCAGGCATTCAGAGTAATAGTTTCACTTCTGTAAGCGCTACTGATGACTGTTCCTTCATTGCAGAACTCAATATAATAAACTAGCCGTTGCTTTATTGGGCAGCTGTTTTGCTATCACGCCCGTCTCAGCCATTAGTGAACCCTAAAGCCTCATGAGCATTCTGTGTGTTCCAAAAAGAAAGTGCACACACACCAGCAAACAAATAGATTTTTTTTTTGCACCTGCCTTTTGGTAAATATTGACACTCATCATTCCGCAAATGAACCTCTCCCTCCGTCTTTGTCGGAGCTGTTGCTTGTACTGGGGTTTGAGTGCATTAAAGTAATGGTAATCCCCTCCAACAAAAACCTTTCCGACTCTTTTAATCTCAACACCACCTGCCATAAAAATACCAGTGGTCTTGGCTCTCATTGCACCTGGATTCTTTTACACGCCTCTCGCAATAGCAGAATGCATTAGCATATGGCAGGAGAGGAGGAGGGGACGGAGATGGTAAAAGGGAAGAAAAGAGGGGATATGGGAATAAGGGGCAAGAGAGTGGACTATCATGCAGCAAAGAGAGAGCGTATTTGTGTACTGTTTCCCCAGTCAGGTCCTTTCACACAAGAGGAGAGAGGGGGGCCCTCTGTTGATTTAGGCTGCACAAAGGGGGGCTTAATCCTTTCAAGGGAACCAAATCAGTCCAAAGAGGAGCACGTTCAAAAGGAAGCCTCCCTGTCAAGCATGGTCATTGAGCCACCAAAATGGACGCCACAAATCAAGCCCTGGAGGGAATCAAAGGCCAGAATGTGGGAAATGTGTTTGGAGAATTTTGCGGCGGAAAGTGCTCGGACACGAGGAAGAGGAGGTGGGGTATGTGTGGTGAGGCAAGGGACCTATCATTAGTAATCTGCCCTGTTTTTACCACAGCCCTGAAGGGGTCATAACCCTCAACTCAGAGCCTCCCTCCTGCCCTGTGTGGTAACTCCCCTCCATTACAGAGGAATGTCCATTCACGCGGGGCACCTCCATTATCCCTGAGCCAGAGTAAATGGGGCTGCTTTTAACAGCAAATTAGTGACTTGATAATGAGGTCACATGTGGTGTTGGCACACTGAAGCCATAAACAAATGCCTCTCCTACTCTTATTCGTTCCTTGCAGCATTAGTACATCCTCCTCCTTCTCCTCTGGCTGCAGTACAAGTCCTGGTGCATCTCAGGTACATTTTCAAGAAAAGGTCACCGATACTGCACACCCCTCATGTCACATGTTTCATTCAGTATATGTTAAGACAAAAGCCTACATGACCTTTTCTGTTTTCACACTAATGAGTCCATCTGATGAAATCCAGCAGAAAGAGAGATTTTATTCACATGTCTTGGTGTTGAGGAACCTGGGTGCCTTGGGCTATTTTTCATCAGTTTTATGGTTATGATGTTTTACTGCAGTTGTATTAATTTAAATGATCACACATGCGTAAGACAATCACTGCACTGGAACCATTTGCACCCATTTCAGAATGGCAATAACACCACTTGAATGGCTACACACCTGCACCTTCATATTAACAACATTTCAGCGCGATAATAAGAAAAGAGTGTGTACCTTTAACTGCAGCTGTGCTGAAAAATTTCTCTGAGCTGGCATCGGAGACCTGAAAGAGATGAGAGTGGAATGAGCAAAATATCTCAAACAGCAAAGCACAAAAGCTGAATGTCATATCATTTTCCACCACAGTGTCCAAACCCCCCACCGCTCCCCAGAGGGAGTTAAAGCCAAGCATACTGACTGAAGGAAAATTATTGGTTCTATTGAATTATTCTTATTTGGCTCAAGCCACCAAACTGTAATTTTAAATTAAACCACAATCCCAAATTTACCTCAATAATATTTGTGGTTGATACGCTAATTTTTTTGACAAGGTCAAAATTTAAATCCATTTTAACCAAGACATATCAACTGTCAACATCCTGCCGTCCCCCAAAGATGACCCTAGTTAGTTAGGTATCATGATCAGAACCAATATTGGCTATTAGACTGAAACAAAACAAGCGGCTTTTCATATTTAAGCCACTTGATGGCACTGTTGCTCCGTGACAGAACAGCTCCACCGTTCTCAAAGCCTCCCCGGCACAGCACCAACAAGATCGCTGTGTTACAATCAAACGCACACGGATGGGATTTAAACCAGAATTAGAAAATAAAAGGTTGATAAATAAGTGAAAATACCAAGTCACGGATTAATTTTAGTTCAATCACGACATTTAGGTGACTATTTTTTAAGTTAAAAAGTAACTACAAGTTGTGAGGAAACAAAACAGGACAACACCCGTGAAGCTGCACATAAGAACACTGACTGACAGGTTTCTCTGAATAAAATGATTTTCTGATTACAGGCTCAGTGAATGTCCTGAACTCGGATTTATTTCATGCAGGATTAAGGAATAAAAACTATAAAACGTTAATTGCGAACCACTTTACAGTGGCGCTATATTTCCTTGTAATATATTAACCTTAATGAGAAGAATATTCAAAACCTGCGTCCAGTGACAGCTTAGTTGTATGCGACTCGTGTCTTTTATCCCGACAATTGCCTGTTATTAAGGTGGCGCAGTAAGAAAAGTGCTGTAATAAAAAAAATCTATAAAACGTAGAACATTGCATGAGTGCAACTAAATAAATTTTGTTTATTTGTTGGATTAAAAAAAAACCTGTAATGAACCAGGTATTTATTTTTCTCTGAAGCAACACTGACAGAATGTAAACAATGAAAGCAGCAGAAAAAATGACAGCATAAGAGGTGGCATGAAAATGATATTATTATAAAAAAAACCCCGCTAAGACCATTTTGCACTAAATCCCACAATGAAATTGAAGATTATAAGCAGCTCTGAGCCAGCGCGCATACCTTTGATGTGGCAAGGTTAGCAAGGAGGCAAATAAGTCAAGGATATTACTTTCTCGGTCTGGTAAATATGGCCCCGTTTCACATTCTGCTATTCAAATAATATAATCCACACGAGAGGCACTGAAGTCTACTCCGTTTAAATTGAGGACAGCCATGCGGAGAGAGAAAAAGCCTTTCCAAGAAAAAAAAATCCAAAGCCGTTCACAAAGCTACTGCGCCTTTTGGACAAAGGGAACCATGTGTCTCGCCACGGAGAGCTTCTGCAACGGCGCTGAGGCGACGAGAGGAAAAAAATTCCCTTGATCCACCTTTCTTTCCTTGCTCGGGACACAATCTGATTTTTTTTTTCACGAGAGCTATATTCTCCTGTCGGAAATATCCGTGAGAGGTAACAAACAGGATCCAGGAGGGTTTATGTGTCGGTGCGCAGAGAGGGGCTGCGTCCGACGGAGCAAACCAATCCAACAAAGCGCACTGCCAGTTTCCTCTGTAGAGACAGAGACACGGAGGCAAATCACACAAGCAGTGAGCAAAAAAAATTCACAGAGTATAAGCCCGCTGTCGCTGCGTGTTCAGCTGCAAAGCCTGTCTGTCGTGCTCTCTCTGACGGATCCCGGTCGCGGGCACACAAGAGCCTCTCCCCGTCCGCTCCCAAGCACCAAACAAACTCCCATTCATCCAGCGACTGACTGCTTGAGCGCTGCTGCTGCTGCTGCTGCCTTCACGGTCGGGTCCTCCCACTTCCTGATTTCCAGGCGGACTTGAATTCAACCTCAGTCGTGCTCCTTCAGAAGACAAACACTTGTTTTTCTGGGCTTCCGAAAAGCTTGGACCTCGACCGCTTAGGCGCACATCAGCGCGTTTTACCTTTTGCGTAAATGGCGCGCGGAAAGGAGAGACAGCAGCGCACCTCAGCTAGATAAGAAGGTAGGGAGAGAGAAGGAGAGGGAGAGAACAAGAGGGAAGAAGAGAGAGGAGGGCGGGAGGGGAGAGCTGAGGCAGAAATATATTCTTTCTTTCACTCTGTACTGAGTGAGATGATGTCAGCCCCTAATGAATTCCCCAGTAGGGTGCTGCTACCGTGAGGGGAGGAAAAACAAAACGCTCCTTTATGCGCAGCATGCACCTCCTCGCAGCCCAGGCGCTGTCTTCCTGTTGGATCAACCACCACTCCACTGGCCTGAAGGGAGGTCAGCTGCTAATATAAAAAGTACTTTGGGTCATTCAGCCCTCAGTCTGAGCTCTGAGCTCTCCGTGGCCCACCCTGACAGACCTAAACCCAGCAAGCTTCCGCCCCTGACGCTGCCGACATAAATCATTACAACCACGTTTATAATTTTCTGATTACTTTACCAAGCCCCTGGAGGAATTGTTTTTCTTGGCTTGCCCACCTAGAGCAACAACAAAACAGGCTTTCTGAAGCTGGCAGTGCTCAGCTTCTTGCCCTAAAAGAACAGTTTCTAGTTGTTTTCCAGTGTTGATGGCATAGACTGAGCATTTAAAAGGGATCAAGCAGATTTGAGGTGGGACACCAGCCTGCTGAGATTCACACTGCGGGCCTGAAAGTGATATTTACCTGAGAAACAACAGCGCTCATCTTTCACTGCCTCCTTCCCTCACGTTGGGGAAATCCTGATCTAATGTTGGACATTCCTGGAAAATCCTCTTATTAGTGCACCCCCCCACCACCACCCTCATCCACCAGCTTGTCTAATGAGCATTAACCCACTGGCTGGGAGGTCAATGGATGTACAATAGAGTCACATTGCAAAGTCTTTTCCTGCCAGTTTAGCAAAGCAACCGCAGAGCAGAAAACGGACTTAGCTCATTGCTGGGATGCTAATCCGTCCCTCGGTAACAGACCCTGGGTCTGTTTGGCCAGCTTGGACTGGCCGTACAAATATCAAGTCGTGGGAAATTTAGAGTGGCAAAACAAATTCTTACACATCTGAGTCAACACAACAGCAGTTTTCTGCAAACTGTTATCAGATGGTCAGTCTGGTCAAACTGAGAAGTTTACATTAAACAGAATGTTATGTATTCATATCAACTGAGAATGAGCCCAGCGTAGCTGTGTCTGTTGACACACACTGGTGACGTACAGAACAAAAAATGTTAAGTACCATCAAGAGGTGGGAGGGATTGGCCTCAGGTGGCCGGTTAAAATCCGGCCACTTGGTTCAGCTACAAAGGATAAAGGCTGTGGTCACAGAGGGCCTGGGAGAAGGAGCAGCTCTCATGAGCATGTGTTCAGACTGCCTCTATGTATCCTTGTGCACTTCACAGATGTATGCATTGTATAACAAACAACTTAAACTAATGAAGTAATTAACCTCTGGCTTCCTGTTGATCATAGGCTGTGGGAAAAACATCTTTGATAACTACAATGAAATGATTTAGCTGTACATTGCCGGGGTTCATGAATGAGTATGAAACGCAGTAAATCAGGTCCAAAATTAGTTGCAAATTTACTAACTGTGGTTACATATAATTACATCACAGGGATTCTTACATTTGAAGCGGTGACTGTGATGAAACATCAAGAACATATCGCGGTTTGGCTTCAAACGCATGACATGGCTGGCTTCAATGTATGTATTTTTGCACAGATAGAAAATGGCTACCAGCGGTTTTCACAGGCCTGTGCAGAGGCAGCAGCAGCTACGAACGAGCCGCTGTTCTCTGTTTTAAATGGTCATTATCAGATTTGAGAGCGACCACAAGTCTGTGATTACAGCCACACTGCCAAACAATCTGCGTCCGGATCGCTCACTGCACATTATTTTTAATTCAAATGAAACAATGACAGAGATGAACACGCACATTAAAATGAGAACCCTGCAGTTTCACATGGAAAAACATCGTTTGTGCTAGAGAGTGAAGCACTGAGATCAAACACAATGTCTGGATGTATGAAATGTATCTCAGTAATTGCTGTCTGGGCACGTAAGTTCTGTCTATAGACCATCAGCTTCACACTGACGTTTTGTCATCTTTTATTCCTTTTTCTGGACGCCGATTCTCCGCTTCAAAGAAACCAGAGGCATGTTTGTCTCTCCCCCCACAACCATGGTTCAATTTTACAGGAACTCTCTCCTAGATTACAATCACAGGGGACTGGCTCGCTTTTATGAGCCTTCCTGCCATTATGCCAAATCTACCCTCGTTTGAAATATTACTGATAAGTGTAACATGAGTGCTGGCAATGTAATATGTTAAAAGCTCTTATTACATTTGTCTTTGGATTCAGAGCCCTGTCTTTGCTTTACAGCGGATAAAAAAAATCCCATGATTCAAACTAGGATTGGATGCATTGGCCAAGAAATGGGAAGAGAACTTTCTTACTGACACTTAATAGTCTTCATCAGTGCTGATCAGCAGCCATCACAGGTAGGTGGAAAACCATAGTGTCATCTTTGTGAGAATCAAATACTGTCAGTCCTAAGCTAGAAAGAAGGACTGCATGAGAAGTATGAGTTAATAAAACTGAGTCTACAGCAACTATTGGTTCTGTCAGGCTGTACTATGGCATATTAAGGCTTTGAGCTACATGCGAACATGCTCACAATGACAGTGCTAACATGCTGATCTTAAGCAAGTGTAATATTTACTATATATTCAATATCTTAGTGTTTTACAATAGTAATATTAGCCAAGTACCACAATACCAAGAGTGGAGCTGAGATAGGAATGTCTCTTGTTTTCTTTTGTTTTTGTTTTTGGTTTTGTGTTGTGTAATGTAAATGTTGTCTATTAATTAATGAAAGTCATAAAACATGCTTAAAGCAGTCTTCAGCGTTATTAACAACCCATCTTTGTACCAAACACAATACCAACTGTGAGGAAAGCTGAGCGGGATGAAACAAACAGAGAGCAGTGTGCGTCCAGTCTGAGAGCTTCGACAGAACAACCTGCTCCAGTGATGAATGGTGGTGACTTTGGTAAAACTACTTTCAAACCAAAGGGTGGTACAAAGCTCCTCTGCTGCAGCTCGCTGTGACATGCTCTTCAGCTCACACTTCTATCAGCAGCCCAGCAGAAGAGATGCTCTGTGGTGCGTTAGGATTTTATTACTGAAGTATGAGCTGAATTCAACCCCTCTCTTCTCTACATGTGTGTGATGTCTGATGTTTACTCATCACAGATGATGAGACAAACGAAGCCTTTAGGTAAAACATGAGACTCAATATATCAGATGAACTTTGGAGAGGACCTCAACTGAGAGAAAAGGAACTATAGTCAAATATTATTATTTCACAGCCAATACAACTTGACTGATAAAACACTGAGTGTAGAGCTGCTGAAAAAAATCATTGGGGCGTTAAAATGTCTGTCAAACTTTTATGGATAAACAGCCTTACTTTCCCATGGCCCTGAATGAAAAGTCAGAAAATTGGAGAAAAAGGTAAAACTAAAAGAAAAACATCAGACATGTATTTTGACTTGGTTATAACATGTTTACATGATGGCTAATTAGTAATAGATATTTAATCAACGTTCAGTGTTCAAGGATTTTCACATGTGGACACACTCTGACGTGGTTGGCAGTGTGCAGGCGTGCAGCAGAATATCATGTTTCAGTGACTGTTTACACACAATATTCTGACAATTGGAATGAACAAAATAATGGTGATAAAAACATGTACTGTGCGCATTAAAAAGTAAATAAAGCCTGTTTTACATGGATGTTTTTTACATAAATGCTAGTCCTTACAGAGGAGGCGGTGGGATTAGTTGACACCCTCCTTGTTGCTTAAGATGTGAAATGTCCAAATGTTGCAGTGCAACCTAAGAACTGTGAAATATTTCTAATTGCACAGATGAACCCACACACTTGCAATTGCCAGCTCTCTTCTTCCAGTCTTTCGAGGGCGGAGTGAGGATGTTTTTTTAAATTAATTTTTTTTTTAAGTCATTACATCTGACCTTATCTCCCAGAGCTTGCAACTGGGTTGTCATTGACAACTGGCTCTAATCTCTACCCCCTACCGACAAGCAGCACTGACAGGCCTTTTCTTCCCAATTCCTCAGACACGTAGCCAGACATAAATTAATCTGTCACTCATTGCTAGTATTAATGCAGGCATGACACATTGCTGTGCATGCAAACACACACAAACACACACACACAGACACACACACAAACACACAGACACACACAAACACAGACAAAGACAAAT
>JAPZDV010000006.1:4880184-4900705 GCA_029814665.1 Acanthurus lineatus | reverse complement strand
CGATCTAAAACCGTTATACAAACTGGTACACCATAGCATGCCAGAAGTAAAAAAAAAAAAAGCCTTTGGAAAAGCTGACAGTCTTCTCTGCTAAACTGCATCAATCATACAACCTGACAGAGAAAGAGAGAATTTCCATCAGCAAAAACATGCTTTTCAATATATTAAACCTAGAAATAAAAATGCCAAAAATGAATCCCTACCTTGCCCACTTATTTTTTCATATTTCAGTCGTTACTTATCACACAGAGTGTGACTGGCATTCTGAGGAACATTTAGGAGGACTGACGGACGCAAGGATGAAAGCATCTATCTGATCCAATGACGAGAGCTCTAAAGGCAGATACTTTGTGTTATAATAAAGCTTCCTGAGGCAAGAGATATGAAACTCACATCATGTCAGCCAGGGAAGCAGCAGAAAAGTATTTCTTCCGGTTGTTAAAAGCCTGTAGAGACTATGTTATCTGCTTATCTGTATCTGCTTATCTCCCTGTGGTCTCTCAAAGCAGCCCAGGCTGTAGGAGTTCAAGATAAATGGCCTGATCAATGGCAGACATTATCTGTATCTGGTAGACAATAATCAGATCCAATTGACATTGTGGGCACAGAAAGAACCGGCCTGTCAGCGGGAACGAACCTATTTCACTGGCCATCAGTCTAATGTCGCTGCTGTGGGATTCACTTTGGAAAACAATGCCGACAAGAAAATTGGTTTAACCTTCCCTGCCTCAAATGCTTTGGTTACATCCCTAATGCAACCCCCCTCCAACACACCCACCACCCCTCACCATCACTCTGCCCAGTCACAAGAGAAATGGAGACCCTTTTGCCTAAATTACAGACTTTGCCGTGGAATGCGGGCTGCGGGCTGCAATGCCGTGGATAATTTCAGACCAGTCAATCACTCCCTCCCCTTCTAGCAGAAAGAAGCAGATGTGCTATCCGCCTTAAAACACACATACACTTAGACACACCACTATGCATATTAAGCATGATTTACCTTTAACATTTTAATTTTATGTCAGTATAATTACTAATTCCCAAATCTGAGCACAAATTATTTTAAAGGCCAAATCTGTGTCCTTATTTATGGCTCTGTCACTCAGTGTTTACATGGAGATTTAATGGACCGAGGAAATGAATTCTCACAGCCTTTGAAACTGGGCATGTGACAGGGAAATCTGCATTTTAATGTGCTGTATTTTAAGAGATTATTTGTTTGAGTATTTGCTTTCATCTCTAAATCACACCAATGTCCTTGCAAATATTTCTTTATAATTTTCTGCTGTACTACTCCACTTTGTGCCTGTTGTAATTGCTGACTTAAAACAACAGTGTAAACATGATGAAGAGGTGCTTATCAGGCGAATTCATTGATAAGCTTATTCAGTGTAGCCTCATCAGTGTCATTTGATCTCAATGACAACCAAGAAAAAAAGAGAAAAATTGTTATGCCTCTTTAAATTTGACCCCAATTTTCACTCTGAAGCTCTGCACTGGATCCACATCCAAGACAGACAAAACATTTTAAATAGATAACCCGCTGCATGACGGACCCCCAGCTTTAATTTTCCTTCCTAATCTGCATGTCTTTATATTTACGGAGACCCAGCAGACATCTACAACCAAAGAATCGTGGTGCTCAAACCCCCCGTGAGGCCTTGACTTAATACTGAGCAAGAGCAACTGCGCTGGCAGGGATAATATTTTCCCTTTTTGTCTCTTTCTTCTCAGCCATGCGATGGGAGCGAGGAGACAAGGGGAGGCAGGGAGATAAAGGAGTAGGAACTAGAGAGGAAGAGAGCGGGAGTAGAAAACAAAACAGGAGGAGACGAGAAGAGACAGACAAGACGGAGAGGGGGAAGCAGCCAAACAGGGAGGTAGCGGGGAAGAAAAGGAAAGGAGAGAAACAGCCTGCTGTGTCTTTTAAAAAGAAATGACTACAGGAAAGCACTGAGGAAATCACCACTAAGGCGTTGTATTAAAACCTGTCTGACCCTCTGCAGACCCCCCCAGCGATTTGGCTGGAGGAGTATGGTCGGAGGGATTAGGCCTTTGAAACGCTCCGTCAAGACCATTCTGTCAGGCACCAACGGAGACAGCCCCAGTCATCCGCCCGCTCCGCCTGCGCTCCACTCAAACAGCCCTCTCCAAGGCTCTCCCTATGCTCAACAGCTCCAGAGAGGGGGCCTGATGATAGGCTTTCTAGGGGGACACAAGAAGGGCCACAGACATCAAAAGCCAGCAGGGTGACAGACAGCAGGGAGGTCTCTGCCCGCCCCCCCTTTTCTGTCTACAGCAGCCTTCATGTTGGGGGGCTAAACGATGGGAGGGAGAGAAATGGGAAGTTTAGGCCCCTCTGAGACAAAAAAAAAGAAAGAATAAAACAAAGCAAACCAAGATGCTTGGCATGTTACAAGAGAGGAAGATGGTTTGCGAACCATCTCGATTAAAATGTAGCCGGGGATGTTGGCCGTTTTCTCAGACTTTGTGTCACTTAGTGGTTGACAGGTGAACTATGCTGTGTCCCTTTGGGAGATACTAAAAAGAACTTTTTTCACACCACAGTCGCCAAAAACCTAAATTCTTTGTTTGGAAGGAGCCTTTGCATTGCCAGCTAACGGTTGGTAAAGCTTGTGCAGTTGATCTGAGCCTCTATTTTTATGACAGAGAGCTTTAACATGTCAGAATCCACCGAGACGGTGCTTGGATATTCTCCCTGACCTCACGGCCCCTTTGCTGCTCATCTACCCCTCTGTGTAATGCTAGAACCCTGGAGACTTGGTTGAACAAGAAGAAGACTGTGTGTGTCCATGTGGGTGTGCATGTGTGTGTGTTCGGAGAGACAGGAGCAGTTTCAGTGGAAAAGTAAGCCTGTGGTTTGTGACCTACATGTGGTGCTGGTTGTGGGCCAGAGACTGAGGCCACGACTGGGCTACAGGGGGTCTGTCTGTTGACAAGAACGGGAGGCCTCTTCCGCTTTGAAGCCCTGTATATTTAAATATTTCATAACCCCCTCATCTCCAGCCCCTTTTATCGGATTTGCGCTCTGCTTCATGGCTGCCTTTCATTAATAGCACAGCTAGAGGAGTTAGTGTCGATCTAATGCCCCCATCAGCGAGACAGATCTGAGGGAGCCTCTCCCATACCCGGGCCCTTTTGGCACTCGGTATATCTGGAAGACGATCTCGTTAAATGCTAGTAACAATTACACCAATTACAGATAAGCCTAAGCATGTCAAAGCCAAAACATGATGTTTACAATGATTAGCATGCGGCGTTATCAGCAGGGATGTAATCAACGTTTGTGCATGGTGCTTCAAAAGATCACAGGGCTCTTTATCTGTCACTATCGATAAAAGGCCACCGGCTGAAGACAGACCTGAGCGTAGCTGTCATGTTCGGCACTAGATCATGCTGCTGGTTACCTAGCTTCAGTTAAAGTAAACTGGGTTTGACAGAAAACGTTACAAGATGTCAAAGGAACAGTACGATGATAACAAATAAAAGAACATCACAGCTCGCCACACCCTTATTTCTGTTCATTATCGTCAAAGGCATCACACAGAAATACTCTTAGGATCTCACTGAAGCACTCATGACTCTGCTCTTGCAGTAAACAATCCTGCTTATCAGATCAGCAAATGTGAATGATGTGTGTTTGAAGCAGTGAAGTGGAGCCAGTTTGGGTCAGTAGATTTCCACGAGGGCGCGTGCTGGCATGGCGCAGGGCACCAGTCTAGAAATGTGTCTCCGAGGCTGGTGACCATGACATAAGGCCCCACTTGTCTGCTTGTAATAGAGATGCCTTTGAGACCGGCCTGCATCTGCCCGCGGGACACATTCCACGCTTTCCTCCACAAACTCTGCTCCGCCGTCAGGCTCTGGGTCCTAAATGTGCACATTGTGAGGCTGACCTGCTGGCTGCCTGACAGCAGCACATTCACCACTGGGTTATTCGAGTGGACCCAGGCTCTCGGTGCACAGATAGAGCATTCTCTCCTTAAAAGTGTGTGTGATACTTTGAGATACTCTGTGTTGTTTTTTTTTCTGATTGAGTAATTGTGTTTAACGATTCACTTTGTTTGTTTGTGTTATTTACAGGTTACAGTGAAGGTATACAGTGTGAGCCTGTGCCTGTGATGACAGAATGTCATGACTTAGATGTACTGTCAGCTTGTGCGCTAGTTTGTGTTTGCAGCCTGATGTCAGTGGGGGCCACAGAGGACCATCAGTGTTAAGGGCCACCTTGGCCAGAGCCAGCACTAAGCCCAATTATCAGTGTCTGTTTAAGCTGGGCTTACCATGTACTGTGTTTACCAACACCAAGCTTCAACAAGATGATCTGGGGCAGCCTGCTGTCAGTCTCACTCTCTCTTTTGTTCACACACGCGCACACACACACAAACACAAACACTCAGTCTGTAAGAGGATTTGCAGTGGCAACAGGGACAGACTGCGTCGCTTATCCAGAGAGAAAGCTGCAGCACCCCACACAGCTTGACCCCACCACACATGCCTGACTGCACAGGTAAACACGCACATACACTCTACAAACATACACACACACACACAAACATCAACACACAATTCCCTGGAGGAAAATGCAGTTTGGCCAAGTATTTGCTGGGTCTACTGACACTGGAATAAACAGTTGTATAATGAAATTTTTAATTCAGTTTGATGAAAGGCTCAATGCACAATACTGTGGTTCACACTGATCACACAGCTTTAACTGAACATGCTTTAGGCTCTGTGTCGATGGATTTTGCACAGAATTTAGACTCTTAAACTCTACAGCATAAGAAATAACTCTCATTTAAACTGTAATAATTAGTTTGCATGTGAAATATTGCAGCATGTTATTTATATGAGCACACAAACTTTGTACCAAGCACCACCTAATCAAGCTTCATTTGCTGTGTAGTCGTCTAAATTCATTACTGTCTGGATGGCGAATTAAATCAAGATTTGCAGTTTCTTTGCGTCACATTTTTCATAATGTGTTTTTATTGGGTCTTGATTTTAAAGCCCTTTTGTAAGCTTGAACAAGGAGGTCTTGAATGGAATTGTTAACAGAAGCACCACTGGTTGTGTTTTCCTCTGCTGTCTACTGATTAATCTGCTCCGATGACCACATTGTTACAAGATAACAGAGGGCGGTTGGTTGCCTGGCCCTTAGGAAGTAATTCGGAGTGAGTTCACTGACTCCCTGACCATGGATATTAGAGGAGTGTCTTTTAGTCATGCTCGATGGAGTCCAGGCTCTGACTCCACTAAAGCCTCTTGTCTGCAGGGGAATCTAACAGGGCCAGAGAGGCCTGCCAACACCTGTCATCCAAAAACGCTCCGGGCACAATACCACCTGACTTTGCCCATGAATTCACATGTGTACAGGCACACATACAGTACATATATGACATACCAACTGGCATGTTTTCCTAAGTTGAACCATACATTGCTGATCCGCATGCATGTAGCAAGGAAAATACACACAGCCGTCACGCGTGACAAGATTCATGCAATTAATCACACCATTGCACGCACACAAACACATACACTCACAGAAACACTTTACTGCCTGCGGGAAGTGTCCTCTCGAGACCCCTGAGGTGACAGATGTGTCAAAACAACATATTGGTTTCGCTCCTCTTAGCTGTGGTGTTGTTTTGTTCCTTTACCCTAAAAAAAACCCACTGGATCTGATTTGCTCTGCATATTGCTGATGCATTTTTCACGAGTTACTCTGAAAACACCATGTTCCTCGACATTAAAAAGCAATTTAGCACTCCCAGGATTAAAAGCGCATGTTAAATTGAAGGCTACACTTGGCGTGGGCATGAAAAATTGAGTGGCTCCTTATATTAACCAGGTTGAGCGCTGCACACAGCATTTAGATAGACGAAATGGAATCTTTTAGCATTACTAATTCATCCGCGGGAAAGCTGTGGTTGAGACATTGTGCACGACTCCACCATTACACTGCTGAATACAAACACTAGCCACTTGTAGTTTAAGTTGTGCTGTGTTTTATGAAAGCTGTGAACACCAGGTGGATGTCTATCAGCAGGGACTGCTGAATGTAACCCACTTTTGTCATTTCACTTTGACTGCAGCTGAGCTCTGCTTCCTCTGTTCCCTGAAACAAGCTGCGAACTGTCCTTCAACTCTTATTCTACAAATTTACATACCGTCCATACTTTTTTTTTGCCTAGCTGACAGAAGAAGAATACCACTCATTTTCCGGTATCAACATCTGTGATCTATTTTCAAACCGATTCAAGCCACAGAAGAAGGAAGCATTTAGTAAAACCTGGTTAAAAATGAATGAGTGTGTGGGCCTGTCGAAAAGGCAGACTAGACACTCCTGTTTAAGTTGGCCCTGATTTCAGAACGTCCTCTAATGTTTCCTCTCACTACACTGAGAAGGCAATGGAAGAGAGCAGATTAAAAGCAGGATGAACACTCGTTTAGTGGACCGTGGCCCCACTTAAACATAATGATGGATGCTAATGATGCCCATAATTACCAGTCCTAAAATGGTGATAATTACAATTCTTTTATAGCTCTTTATCCACGGCTGATCTTGATAATTATTGTGGGAGTGATAAACAGTGATTGTCAGTATTTGACCTTTGAAAGCACCAACATAACAAATAAAGCACTTCTGAATGAGACAAGCATCTTACTTTAGATTACTTCTGACAATTACTCTAAATTTGAGAAAAGTTATGTACTGTTGTTTATCTGTAACCTCAATGATAAAACATTAATGTTGGAGATGCTTGAACTGCTATTAATACATTTTTTTAGCCACTTGCAAGCAGGAGAAAGAGGCTATAAGCAATGCTGACATCTTATTAGCAACTTTTAGCAAACCAGTTGATGCCACACAACATAGATGTTTATTTATAATCCTGTTTCTGGTCACCTGAAAAATGTGAATCCAGTATTCACACCTCTTTGGCTCTGTTTTGGTCCCCGCAGACTCCTAAGAAAAGTATCTGGCTCTTAAATTGCTACTAATTGCAACCTGTCAACTTGTTTGTTTGCCGTAGCTTACAGCAGGTTTATCAGAGCTTTTACACTGGAAGCACAGTGCGAAAGCACTCAATATGTTGGTGATGGCCTTTACCAAACCAATAAATTTGTGGGCTGAGGGGAAAAAATAGGGAAGGATACTAAAACACTCAAAGGGCAAAGTGAACTGCAGCATGAAGTAATAACTCTCCACTGGTTTGTCACTACGAGCAAACCCTCTCACACTGCATGTAGTCATTTGATTCATTGCTCGCAGAGAAATAGAGATTATGGCAATTATTTGACTGCAATTAAATAGTATAATAGAGTCAATAGTATTCATCATTCTGGACACAAATGTA
Organism: Acanthurus lineatus; assembly: GCA_029814665.1. Taxonomy (NCBI): domain Eukaryota; kingdom Metazoa; phylum Chordata; class Actinopteri; order Acanthuriformes; family Acanthuridae; genus Acanthurus; species Acanthurus lineatus. The sequence goes on along the minus strand of JAPZDV010000006.1, from coordinate 4,893,323 downwards.
AGCACAAAAAAGTTCAATCAAAACTCTCTTCAGTTTACTACTTTTTGTGATTGACATTCAAATCTGCACAGAAGCAAGTTGGCCCTCTGCCTCATATTTGGGTCCACTCTTCCTCCATCCAGCCAAGTGCAGTAATGTTGACCTGGCTCTCCCGTCTCATGGCTCAGATTCTGCCTGTGTTACACCAAATGCCTGATAATGCAATCAAGCAGCTTTGAGGCTTGGTGATTCGACAGTGCATGCTGTAATGAGGGGAAAATGAAACTGTTCCCTTCCAATCTGACTGACCCTCTGATGAGGGCCTCATCAGAGACAGACAGACAGACAGACAGACAGACAGACAAAGAGACAGAGAGAGAGAGCATATGAAGCTAGAGCAAATTAACTCATCCATCTTCAGCCATGAGCCCAAACAGGCTGAAGGGGGCAGAACAGCACTTTTGGACTGGTGGAACCACCTATGAGTGTTTGTGTACAAGTGTTATAAAGCAGAGTAACTAGAGTACTGTATCAATTAAGGGGGCATTTTGTGTAAATATGGCATTTTTTCTTTGTCACTGCTGGCATAGAAAGCTTGCATTAAAAGCTTGCATTGATTCCAGTGATAAAATTACTTTGCTGAGGAACATAAATCTAAGTAATGCTTCTACTGTATGCACTGAATGTGGAGTAATATACCACAAGCAGTTTGTCCAGTTGCTTTTCATAAATAACCAGCCCAGAAACCTACTGTTAAAAACATGTGACTCTGGGAGATTGTAGTCGATTTGTAACATCGACATTATAAAGGTTAGTTGTCATTATAATAGCTCAATGCCGCTCATTTGCTTAAGGAAAAAACAGCTCATTTAATCAAAATATTAACGTCCCAGTAAAAGCAGGTTTTACATCCAGTGCAAACAAAAACATAAATTTTTTATCTACCTGTTTTCTACCAGTCCAAGTAAAATCAGCAGTGATTTTTGTGTCAAAACACCTGAGGACTTAGACTCACCTAAAGAGCTAACTCTGCTCGCCATGCTCTCTCCTTGTAACCTTGAAACCTACGAGTAATGACTCCAACCGCTCTGCCTTCTTAACAAAAGCAAACTGTTACATCTGACTAAATAATTCCCAGTCATTACATTGTTATTAACCCTTTTTTCACCATGTCTTATTCTGTGTATTTGACTGAGAAAATGAGTTATTAATACTCTAATGAGTAGATGAATGCCTTATTTTAACATTTTTTTGGCCATATTTTCAAAAATAGAAAAAGTAACTCATAAACAATATATTGGGGTACAAAAAGGTATACAAGATAAAATATAAAAGGGTTTTTTAACACCACAAGGATATCTTTGTCCATTTCAGTGTGTTACTGTACTGTTACTGTGGACGTTGTCATATGCCACCTCAGTAGACATAGCCCGGCCCCCTTGTCACATTCACAATGGGAAACAATACAGATGGAAGTGGAGCAGAGAGCAAAGCCTCAAAGTCAACCATTTTGACAGAAAAATGGCTGGTTTGTGATGAGATGACACAAAACAATCACACTTTAATACTCATTTCGTTCACCACAGAGCTGGACTTCACAGACACATCCAGTCTTGCATTGGATTGCATTATATTTTTAAGAGTCCCTGCTATCATGTTCATCCCTTGTATTCACTATATATAATGGATACACGATCTATAATATAAAGCCAGTTTTGTTTCATTTTGCTGTTGCTAGGCTGCCAAAAGCCTATTTTTTTTTGTGTGTGTGTGTGTGCATGCGTGTGTGTATATGCGTGTGAGTGTCTGACCCCTCAGTCCAGATCACTCCAGGATAATAACGCCCCTCAGGAGCCGTGAGGCCTGATATCACCCTTCACAGCAGCGATAGCTATCATTGTTGCTAATATAGTCACACAGTATGAAACCACACACATACACACGCCTGAAGATGGATGCTTCCTGCACTTCCCTGATCTCATCTTCCACTTTAATGAAAACCAGGTAGATACAACAGCCCAGTCCAGTCACATCAGCCGTCTGTCTGCACTGAGCTACGACCCTCTGCTCTTCACTTTCTTTCTGAGACACACTGCCTGTCTGTAATCTCTCTGTTCAGCTAATGATTCATGACTGCTGATCGATGGCGGCTCCTATGTCATTTCTATCAACTGTTAACTTGCGATTATTTTGCTGACACCTGACAGGAGGCGGCCCCAGGGAGGTGGAATTTGAACGTGGAGGATGGAGAAGGATGCTTTCTGCCTCCCACGTGGAAAGCCAAGAACAAAGCTGACAGTATGCCCTGCACAAAGTCAAATGTTTGACATCAAATTCTGACATTGAGCAGAGTGAACGGCTGTTTACTCATTACGGCTCTATCTGAGGAGCTTACAGCCAGTAAAAAATGTATTTGCGTAAAAACTAGACATACAAGAGAAAACTCAAAATACATTGATTAATGCTGCAGTAGCCACTGTAGTCAGTGTTGTATGAATGAAATAAGCGATCAAATTAAGGCTTTAATGAATACAGACATATAATGACCAATGAAAAGAATAGTTTTTTTAATGTAGAACTTCCTGACTTGCAAAACTCAACTGTAACTAATACAAGTCATAACGGCTGTGTTCCCTTTAGTGGAAAAAGCCTCACATGCTTTTTGATCATAATGAAGCCTTGTGGTTATCATACATATTCCACTAAACTCATCACACTAACCCACCCTGTCATTACATTTCCATTCCTGTTGTCAGTTTAAAGCCACACACTGTTCTATAGTTTTCCACAATATTTCTGACATCTTTTATATTCATTTATGTAAATCAGTTTTCTTAGCTTGTCATTTTGATTTTATTGTTTCTTTGTTTGTGTTTCACTTTGTTTTGTTTTGTTTAAGAATGGAATCATTTTATATTCCCCGTGGGATGAACTCATCCGCACATATTAACAAGTTGCACAGTGGCTGTGGGGTTTTTTTTCTGATCATATTTTTTATACAGTTTTGTATCACTTTGATTTTAATGTTTTATCAGTCTTAAACAAATTTAATAGATGTGTTGCAACCCAAAAATATACAGATAAGTTACTTGAAAGGCTTTAAATAAGCAAAATACAATCCCATTTTTTGAAAAACAGAGCTTGGGGGCTAATACTACTTAATGCAATCTATGTCTATCTGTGTATAATTTGTCCTGTTAGGTTCAGATGTAACACATTTACATTCAGTCTCAGGTGCCCATTTAAGTGAATTCAACACAACAAACTGTGCAGCCTTTGGAGACCCTTCTTTCAATTGCAACTTAATTGAAACTACAAACAAAAAGGCTTAGTAGGGTTTAATCACAACTGTCAACATGTGTAACTACATCATAAAGCAGTTACTTTATACCACTATTGCTATAATAGTTTTAATCTCTGCAGAAGTCCTGAGGAGTGGCAGTATTAATCCTTAAATGTACATCTAAGTCATCAAGCTGCTACTGTTCAATCAACATGGTTCCCCTTTGCCACCAATGAGCACCACTTGAGAGCACTGCACTTCTAACCCGAGAGCTCTAAGAGGGCAAAGATTATATCAGCTGCACAAGAAACAGCAAATAAATAAAAGCCCAGACAAACACTGGGTATTGAAAACAACAATAAACTCAGCTCAAGGTTCCCTCACTTCAGACAGATGCAATTAAGTTTCCATTTTGAGGGTTGACAAATTAATCGAGACGCAGGAGTCACAGCCTGCATTAAAATCAGCAGCTAAGTAAACATTGCTAATCTAATGCTCCTTCTATTGCCAACTTTCACACATCCTTTATTGACACTTACATACTGGGCACTGTATTCTAGCTGTGAATCTATATCTCTGGATATTAACAGAACCTTTGTATAGATTTTCAAGTTAACTGTGCCCCATTAACAGCACTAAGGTATAAACTGTGCAAAGTAAAGCTTTGCATTGTTTTGCAGACCAGAGTTGGGGCTGGGGGAGGTGCTGAGTTGTGAGTCTCACGGCGTTAGGGCTTGAAATAATGATGACAAAATCTCTGAGCAGAAATGATTTGATTAGTGCTTTCAGGTCTAAAAAGGAACCTGGATGCGTACCAAATGACTGTGGAGAGGGAAGGTGCGACAGAGCTCTTAATTGCTGGAACTGCACCTAGAGACTTGATGATTTGTGACATCTTATCCGGTGCTCTGCGCTAACACTAATAACTGTTAATTAACTGTAGCAAGGATGCCGGAGAGGAGAGAGCAAGGGGGGAGGGGAAACACACACTCACATACACACATGCATACACATACACATACATGGCCTTGCATGTTCTCTAGATTAAAGGAAAAAGCATCTCTGGGGACGTATATGAGATGGAGCAAAGATGTTGTGGAGGTCAGGGGGCTTGCTGTTCTGTAATGCTAATGGGCACACTGCTATCAAACGAGAGAAATAACAGCAATGCTGTTATTGTTTTCAGATTGATCCGGCTGTGTAAATCTGTTAGCCCTAATTGGTCCACGAAGACAGAAAACAAAGTCAATGTTCCGTTCCAAGGCCAGCTTCAATTTCCAAAGCAGATGTTCACAGATGTCGTTTTTGTCAGCAGAAGCGTCAGCATCTGCAATCAAGCTCTTTAGTGCAATGACAAGGGAATGCATGTGTTCAGTGCTATCCTTGTTAAAAGCAAAGAGCTTTGTGTGGCTTCTCTCATCCTGTGTGACTGTATATGCAGAAGTGGATCCATCTTCCACCAGAAACAGCACAGATATTCATGGCTCTTTGTGATGTCATTTTGAAAGTCAGGCCATTTTCATAGTGACTAATGGTATATCATACAGGGGCCTCACAAGTCTGAGAGCTGGGTGGGTTGTTCTTATATTTATACTTTCACACAAATCCATTAGTTGACTAACCTGTAAAGGGCTAATGATGTCTGAAAAAGATGACATGCAGATGTATACTGCAGCAGTGATTTGGGCACAACGTTCTCCTGACTCATTCTGCTCCACTATTTGAAACATGATGCTGTCTTAACTAGTTCACTTTACTGTTGATATGTGAATTGAAAAAAGTTGATGGAATTAAAATAATAAGTAAATTAGATAACATACTAATGCCAGCTAGTGCTAATGGTGCTAAACACCATTCACATCTGCCCAATCATCCATTAAGTTCATTCTAACTTTACTTCTTTTAAAATCCATTGAGAGGAGCAGAATTATTACTTATGATTAATGCCTAACAAATAATTTTATAGTTTAACTTATATGCCACTGAAGAAAAAGAAAACAAAAAAACTTGACTTCTTGTTGTGTAGGTTTTCGTCCATAATTCGAGTAATGCCTTGCCACAGTCAAGCACCTACTGTGTACATGTACAGTACAAACACTAAGGCCACACTGAAATGGTATAACAAAGTGTATGGACTATTGAGCTCTTCACTAGTGATGTTGAATGTTGGTTCTTTATTTTCTTCCCTATCTAAACAGCTGTCATGTTTCATGAATCCAGCAATGCCCTCATCTGGAGAGCCAGAGCCGTCTCGACAAACAAACATGTCTTCACTGTTATTACGGTGTTTCTATGCCTCCTCCAGTGCTTACTGCTCTGGTGACAGCGACACAAAGAGACATGAAGAGCGTGGCCCTGGAGTAGATAAACAAAGAATGCCATCGCATGTCACTCCTGCTTGGACTGATGCACTGGCTTGAAATTGAGGGAGTTGGAGGGAGGCTGGGAGGCATAAACACACACACATATGAACAAATTTACTACACACACACACACAAAGGCATGTCTCCAGTAATAGCTTTTCATTTGTCCCTGACATGCCTCGGTCAAGCCATCGCCTTCAGATGTCCTGTGTTAAATACCTAGGGCGAACAAGGTTACACATACTGATGGGCACATTCACATTTTCAATTGAGACCTCTACAGTCTATTAAGCTCCAGGATACAGTGCGGCCTAGAGAGACAAGAGAAAGCCGTGAGACAGGAAATGGAGCAAATAGACTGACAAGTTGGCAAGTCGCTCATTGTTATTTTACTGGGGCCTCTGTGTGCGCCTGTCACTGCATAAAGCATCAGTGAAGGACGTGGAAGATCACGCTGCTGTCTGCTAATCAGAGGAGGGCACATGGTATGTTTTGCTTGGTTCTGTGGTATCTCACTTCTATCACACATCAAGGCAAGACCCTGGAGCGCTGTTTGAGCTACGCAGGTGGGCAGCAATTCTGCCTTCCACATTTCAATTTGACAACACAGGCGCTCGAGGGCCTTCAAAATTTGTGGAGACTGTCAGTGTTTCACCAACAATAGCAGATTAGCCATGTGATGAATAGAAATGTGCCTATATTCAGAGCTCGAGGTCTTTCAAAGATAACGAGCCAAGGAAAAAATACTTTTCCAAAGAACGCATGACAGTTGTGTTTACCTAAAATCTAATTTCCTTCAAACATGATTATGACAGGCCTTTCTACTGGAGTGTGATCTGGAGTGTTTGTACACAGTGTTGAACAACTTGGTGGCATGTGTCGCTTTCATTTTTGAGATCCGGCTGACGTTTTGACAGATGAGCAGTGCTGTTATGCAGCCTGTCTGCCAACCAAGGAGCTCAGTGAGATGGGGAGATTATTCCTTACAAAGCCAATTAAAGAACGTTTAATGAAGATGGGCTGCATCTATCCTCCTCTCTGTGCTTTTGACAAGATGCTCTAATTTTAAAGAGGAGTTTGTCAATTCAGCTGAAAGGTGTCTATCAAAGAACTGTTTTTCAAATAATAGATTTTTTCAGAGTAAAAAAATATGCAAACAAATTATTCTTCTGTTGTCTTGTCATTTGTGTCCAAAGCCAAAGTCATGAGGAACACATTAATGACACTGTCCAAATTCCATTTAATGTCACTGTTAACAACCTGGTGATTGTGACGGTGTAATGATGTGTTGGTATACAAAACATTGCCTCGAGCTGTACTCCAGGAAATATTCACATTCCAAAGCCTCTTTTTTTGAGAGGAGCCAAAGTGAAGAATAACACCGGCTCTCTCGCTCCTGTTTTTCTCCCAGGCAATGTCTTTCAAGAGTGAAGGACAACTGTGACAAAACCAAAGAATAGCAGCCAGATGTGTTCTCATTGTTCAAGAGCTGAAGAAAAAGTCCAAGGTAAGAAATCTGAAGAGGGTCAGTGTCTGAGGGGAGGGCTTCTCTAGTCAATCTTCCTCTCTCTCATCTTTAGTTCCTCTCTTCCTTTCATGCCGTCTATGGTGTGTGACCTCTCGGTAAGAACGGTGACCTGAGTCTTACTTATAGGCCTGACACCCACTGACAGACGACTAACCTTTGAAAGGTCAGGGCAGATGAGGCTGGGAACACCTGCTACCCAACAGTGCTAATACTTCCCTTGTTGCTCAGTGGAACTGTGGGGGCATGGATGGAGTTATTGTGGACAGGCAGGAACACCGGAGAGCAAAACAAAGTTGTTGTCAGTCAAAAGAAGTTGAAAGCAGCAGTTTGGAAGGAAAATACACAAATTGAAATTCCTTCACTGAGTCAGCAGGACATAGAACAGAGCTGGGTCATGGGGGTCAACTGAGCAGGTCAATGTCTTGTGAGCTTCCAGTAGTTTAAGGTCTTGTAGTATCCATACTTATTATGGAAAGGCTAAGAAGAAGGCAAAAATACTTTTTGACGTTGCCGTTCAAATCTATACATTTATATCAGTTTTTAGGGCTCTAAAACATGTATTAATTATGAAGCAATAGCTTGTTGACCTATTGCTCTTGAAGCTTGGCTAGACCTTCACATTACCCAGCAGCATTTAGTGAGCCATCACAAATCGATCTATCACTTTACTTAATATAAGTGGTTTTAGGAACTTGTGTAGCATAGGGTATAAGCTGCAGGCTTTGAAATGTTTTCAGGTTTAGCAAATCAATGTCCCAAGGTTGGGTCCTCAAAAAAGTAAACTCTGTACGGCTAAAACAACAACCCAAGTGAATGGATAATGTACGACAGTGGTACTAATCTGTGTTTCTGAACACAGGAAAATGCTATAAGCTTAAAAGGAAAAGCCACACATTCCATGCTAACATACCAGCTTATATCTGGCTCGACGCAGGCACAAGTTTCTAATCTACAAAAGCCGCTTTTATAAGTGCGTAATGAGTGAGACCACAATAGAAAAACAAACCATTTATTTTCCTCCCCCGGAGTGTAAGTGGAACCATATGCAACAGCACAGAGCCAGATCCCAACATCTGGGCGGCATGGGAGAATCAAAGCCAAGTGGTGCTATGGTCCCCAGTGAACCACAGCAACCTTTGCCTGCCCTGACAGGACTTTACTCAGTGGAAAAACAGGTTGGAACCATGTTCTCCTGAGCGTCTGAGTCCCCTCGCCTTTTTACGGGATAATTGCTAATCAAAAGCGGACTGTCAGTGAGGCTCGGGGCTCGGTCCGGAACAGTAATCATTGGCAGCTGCGGGTTTGACTTACATAAAAACAGCTGGAAAAGTCCATGTCGAATTCCAGCAAAACTGTTTCTTAATACTGGGTGGAGGTCACAGACAGTGTCATCCTGGGAAGGGATTTATATTGATGGAGTATGACTATACTTTTAGGTAGATACTATGGGATGCTACCGTGAGGGTGCACAAACAAAAATATGTGTTTACTTGGTCTGTCTGATTGCTGAACACTATTCAGTTGGCACAGCCATTGGAGACTTTGTTTCTGTTCTGAATACACAACAGGGTGATGAAATCTACTGATCAACAACACTCAGGCAAAGCTTGGTTTAATAGCCTTTAGCTAGTCTGCATTACTCTCCAGCCAACAACAAAGAAACATTCTTATCAGACCAAGCAGGCTGAGGTTAAGAAGCTGCACCACCTGAGGGCTATGTATTTTAGCTGGGGATTTAGCGTCTTACACTAAGCCACTCTCCTTCTTGCTCTCATGCTTCATTCCTCCCTTTCTCCCTTGTATCCCATTCAGTCACCAAACAAACAGAAGGAAAACGCCTCTGGAGACAATAAAAAAACTTTTATGAGATCAACTAGTATGTTTATTAACTTGCAAACAATATCTTGCTTTGGAATGGTTCAGCTGCAGATTTTACGATCTATGATTGCCGGGTGGATGGCAAGATGAATGCACACAAAGGACAGATTTTGTGCATGCCCCGGAGGTGCAATCATGTATTTTATACTCAGCAAAGATAAGGTTGAGCACTGAGCGTACTTGTCCTCTGGGAGGGATGAGGGTGGGGCCGCCTCCCTCATGTCCATACGCATTATGCCAGAAGGGTTGTGGCCATGCTAATTTATTCCTGAGTGGTCCATAGGGACAGTGTCTAGTCATAAAGACCCTGTCAGCCCCTCCCCTCAGTGGGCACCACAGATTGGAGGCAGAACCTCTCTGGGGAGATGGGCCCTGCAGGCATATTCTAGAGAGCAATAATGCCACTGTCAGCTGTCTGGGCACCTTGAGAGCTTAAGCCCACTGCAGATAAGGTTGGATCAGCAGTATGGCATGACTTGACATATGACATAATCTATGTTAAGGTGGGGTTAAGGCTGCAAATGGATGATGGATGCCTGTCTCTGTCCTTCCATTTCCTCTTACCATTGCTGGCTGTGTAATGGCCTCTACTCAGTATGGGCCCTAATCCTGGGAGGGAGATAGTTCCTCATTACAGCTGCCCTAGGAGGGAGCTGCTGGCTTGTCAACATGAATCCAGAGAGGAGGCTGGCTGCTTGCTCCATTCAGCCACACTAGAATAATGTCAAATAAACTGACTGCCGGGAGCCTATGAGACACCCAAGGAACCACTTTATCTTCTTCATTAAAACCAGTTTAGAGAGCAAGTGAGGAGGAAAAAAATCCATTTCCCTTAAAAGTCTCCAGAACAGACGGAACAAAATTAATTGCACCATTAGGCCCCCAATAGACAGTGCTGGTGTGGTTTTCCTTCACAGATGCATGCATGCCTACACATTGCTCTTAAAAAATGCAATTATGCCACCAGTTTGATTTAATGGGCAATAAACACAGGTACAACTGCATTACTCCAATGACCAGAAGTTTGTCACGTTTTAGCATTGTGTGGGCATTCGTGTCTGAGCATGACTAATTTTCCTGGAGAGTGAAACTTGACTCATTACATTTGTTAATCTGTTAAAACCTTAAAATAAAACATGATGAAATTCAAAAACACTTTTTTAGGGAAAGAAACTGAATAAAGTTATCTCCTGTGCTTTGTTACAAATTTTTAAAGAACAAGAAGTTAGCTTGAAAGAATCTAACACCTGCATGATAACTGAGTCGGAGGATTTGCTTTACATTATAATATTTTACCCTTCAGTAATTGTACTTATTTGCTTTGGCAAATAATTAATGGGCTTTCATCGACAACTAATTGCTACCACTAAATCTCACAAGAGATCTACACATGAGAACCACACTGTTAGTCTGAATGCCCCCCAGCGAAACACTGACATCCACCTTGTCCTGATAGAAGAAAAGTGAGCTGCTTTCAATAGTAACTCATGGGAGAGGTCAAAGGTAAATGGTTCTACAATATGACTGAAAGCTTTTTCACACTTTCCTCATGTGTATAGGATAATGTTAGATGCAGTGCAATGAAACACTGACATAAGTGTTAGATGCAGGGGGAGAGGGATTACTCTGAGAACCAGCATCTAGAAGGAGGGAGTAACTTTCAGTAGTATTTCCTCGTGTTCTGGTGTAACATGAGTAACACATCTTGGCCCAGGAAACTTTTGCTACAGAATTCTGCCAATTAATGATCCTCTCTAATTGGAGCTTAGTACCTTGGTGCCTTGCCACTTAGAAAACATATCTTTCTCCTCTCATTGTCTTCCACAACCCCCCCCCACCAAATCCCATTGGTGTAAGCCATGTGCACACCCTGACCAGAATCCCAGCGTGTGATCTAAAGGAGACTGAATCATACTGAAAGATTAAGGAGATGCAGGGGGGGAGGCGGATGGAGGCTTGGGGTTTTGTATGTGTATGTGGGGAGGGTAGGCCTGCTGAGCACAATAGCAGTAAGGGCTCCCCAGGCCATTAGCGCAGGTCCCCAGGACACGGTGGTATTGTAGGCCCCTGCAGAGAAGAGCTCAGCTAGAGCTTCACATCTCACTGCCTCACAGCCAAGAACCCCCCCCCATTAGAGTAGACAAGGTTCCTATCGGCAAGTAGCACACAAACACACTCACATCCATGTTCAAGTGTATGTGCGAGCCACACTGAGTAATGTCTTTGCCAGGAGTCATGGGGCGGCAGCAGACACACTTCAGTATCTGGGGTTGTTGTGGTTGTTTTGTCAACAGTTTCACTTTCTTTGTGAGCATTGTTTGTGATTTATAGCCAGCAGCAAAACAGAAATATAAAACAGAGTTGTATTGATTTTTTTTCTGTCGGTGTGCGTCATAACTTTTTCCTAGTTCCACACAAAATGTGAAAATTAATACAAACTGTAAAGTGACTTCGATTTGAACCCTACTGTCGCTTGTTATTGCTGGCTTTTTTCATAAGCAACCCAACCGGCTGCCTAAACTAAAAAGGGATTTGGTGAATCATAAAAGATGCTATTATATTGGATTTTGACCACAGATTTTTTTCCCTCTTTCTAAGCCAGACTTGAGGGAATACAACAATTATAAAAACATTGCATGGGCTTCTGTTTTTATTTTAAAAAAGGTAGATTCAATAGACAGCACTTCTTCAGGAAGAAAAATGCCCCATTCCTCCTCCTCTTTTAGTCTACCTCCCTCCTTCCCTCCCTCCCTCCCTCCCTCTCTTCCTCTCCAGCTCTTTCTGAATCCCTCCCATGGCCCAGCGCGCTCCTTTAATGAGTAGCTGGAAATGACAGCTTTAATCACCGCCTGTGGCCACGGCGAAGGGCCCGTTAATGATAGAAAAGAACAGAGGGCCATTTGCATCAATCAGTCCTAAATCACTTTTTATGATAATGCAGTAGAGAGGGAGGAGAGGCTACCCAGATGACTGCTGCATGATGATGATGAGGCTCTCCCCACCCTTGTACCCATAGAGGTTTCTTAAAGGGACAAAGCAGCAGTTGTGGACAGGCCCTACAGTGGGCCCTGGTATGGAGGTCAGGAAACCCATATATTTAAGAATTGGGGACGATGTAGTCGGGGCCATCCTCCAGATACTGATCCACTAAGAAGCTTAGGACCAAAGAAAGGCAACAATTTATGTCTAAAAGCTAAAACATAATTATCTTAACACAGATGGGTCTGGGACTTATTTTCCCTGAATTGTGCTTCAAAGGCATTTCTTACTCTTAGGCTGCGACCTTGCTGTGGGCAAAAACAGCCTGAGAGTTTCAAATCAGGTTAGGAATGTTTCTCCGAGCTGAGATTAGCCAAACATTTGCTATGCTAAGCTACCAAGACTGTAATAGTGATAAATAAGAGATACGTTATTTTTGAAATTGCTTTAGGGTTTTAAAGTCTGCCAAACAGCCTAAAGGGAGAAAAGTAATGTTGTATGCTTCTTTTCTGACAAATTTGAATATCATATATTAAATACTTTAGTATGGGTGCTCATCACAGCTAAATGAAGGCCTATGTCTGCAATGCACATGTTACTCAAAGAGAAATTTTGGACTTGAAAACAAACAGAAGGTTTTAATTTAACTCAATAAGGTCTGTTTCAGAGTCTGACTACAAAGTGTTTCAGTTATTGTTCAGTTTAATGCTCTCTGGCACAGTAATGTTTGTCATTCCTCCGCTGTGCAGTCCCACTCAAGAAATGTTTAAATTCTGGCTTTAAAGAAAATTAGAAGTTTTATAACAGCATCAGGCTTTAACCTTGGGTTATTGTTGATTACTAACACTTGGATTGAATGTTTATCTGGATATTGTGAAAATAGTGTTTTTAACTTTAGATGATATATATATATATATATATTTTACAACAAATTAAAATAAAATGTAAAAAATTTCATTGCATTCTGGATCACTGTCACTTTTTTATGTAATGTGATGCACTGTAAATCTAACATACTGACTTAAAGACACAATATACAATTTCTGCTGCTGATGGTTTTTCTAGGAAATCTTTGAAATGCATAGCTTGTGATGTAGTGTGTGTTCATGTGATCTGTTTATTTCATTTT